>VZTB01017961.1:211930-278246 GCA_013397245.1 Thryothorus ludovicianus | reverse complement strand
AAGGGGAACAGTTCAAACAAACCAAGGGTGCCTGGAGGATTAGGAGATATCCAGAGGGGATTTCTGAGTAGGGGGTTGGCATAAGGAGGGGATTGACAGGGAACGTTTGGGAACAGGGGCAGGGGCAGGATAAGATGGACAAAGAAGAGGGAGGATACAACTTAGGGTTGAAATATCAATACAGGGGAAAACAGAACAAACCATTAGGAACAAACACACACTGCAGCAGGCAATGGAGCTGGTGAAAGGTCTGGAGCACAAGTCCTGTGACAAGCAGCTGTGAGAACTGGGATGGTTTAGCCTGGAGAAAAAGAGGATCAGGAACAATCTTATCACTCTACAACCACCTTAAAGGGAGCTGTAGCCAGGTGAGGAACTACTTATTTTCCCAGGCAACCAACAACAAAACAAGAGGAAATAGCCTCAAGTTGTACCATGGAAGATATTCACCATATTTAAGCCCTATATGTAGTCCAGCTACTTACAGGAGCACAAATATTCCTGTGGTTTCAACAAGGTTACAATTTATTTTTTAAAGTGTAATAAATTCTACTGGCCAAGTAGACTAAAAGAACCTAAACCATATAGTAAAAAAAATAAACAAACAAAAACAAGTAAGGCAAATAAGGAATTTGTGTTACCTAAATGTTACAATTCTAAAATAACTAGCTAAACAGTGTATTACATAAATTATTTCTGCATATATTTTTAAATGCAAAGGACATAAGATTTCTATGGAGATAGGCATGATACAATACACACCTAGTTCATCTCCCTTTCTTGTCATGCCTTTGTTTTCATCTAGAATGTATCACCAGTATTAATCTTTTCTTATTTTCTATTTTATCCCAGCAGCATGAAATAACCACAATAATTGCAGTTACAATTTTAGAAAGCAAGTTGCTGAAAATGATTTTTCGTGTTTTATCATGCAAGTTCATAAAAAGCAAAATTATTATATCTCAATCTCCTTTTTTAAAGTCTGTCAAAAATTAAAAAAAACCAACAAATTGCAATAAACCTAGAATTATAATAAACCTAGAAATAATTTTCACCAAAAATTCATGTAGAAATAATTTATTCTCTAGTAGGAAAACAGAAATTTTCCACATAGTGGAACCTATCTGTAACAAAAAGANAGGCATTAGATGTTTGCCATGTAAACACATCCCGATTGTCACTGCATATAAGTGCTGTCACCTCTGTGGTTTGCCTAAGCATGCCTTTATTGGTGTGTGATGTTCTTGAAATCCTGGCATAGGAGAAATACTTCTATTCCTCATAACCACCAAGATAAAGTAAGGAGGATGGCTCTCAGCTGCTGTTGTTAGCAGTCAGTGCAGAAAGCAGAACCACACCTGGTCTGCAACTGGAACACAATGACCAAACATATGTTCCTGCAAATATTTAGTATTTTATACTGGATATCTAGAAAACAATTTAATATCAAGATGGCATTTCCTAATTTTCCAGTACTTTGAGGTATAAATTTTGACTATATGCCAGGTCTTCCCTTTGAACAATGTTGTGACAAGAATCTGTGCCAACAGCGCTTGGGTAAAATATGCTATCCATGCAATTTAGGTGTCAGGCATTTCTACTTTTTTGAAACAGCTTCAAGGATGGGGAATTTGCTCAGCTTTAGTATGTATAGCAATTAATTATTCCCTTTTTTCCTTTCCTTCATAATTTCTTTCTCTCTGCATGTGCAGAGGTTTAAATATTCATCTAAGGTCAGGATATTAACTTATTTCATTTCATTCAGCCTTCACATTTCAGCCTCAGTGGTAGACTATATAAAGGATGCAAATGTTTTAAGGGCTTCCAGAACATATTAGAAACAGATTTTTAATTAGGCTGCAATGATCATGATATGGAAGAATCCAAGTGAAGCGTGATATAAACAAAAGCATAATGGTAATGCTTATTATGCCAAAACCTTCTACTGTTTGACCTCTCCTGGCTTTTTTTGGTTTTATTATGTTCCATTGGTTCATATCCACCTCTTGAAATGTCAACAATGTACTTTAAATTTTAAAAATGCAATTAACTCTACACTGAAAGTATGGAATATGCTCTTCTCTTATTTGGTCTGTTGCAGTTTGCTGCTAGCTCATTTTAGATTAATACTCATTACTAGTTGGGCTGTGAAAGATACTCGTTTAGCACCATATGCTCAAGAGGCCATAAGATTAAATTCTGCTGCCTCCTCTTGGCCAACAGTTCATTATAGTAGATCTTGTTTGCATACATCATCAAATTGCCAGAAAAGGTGCAGTAGCATTTTGTCATTTATCTGCCAAAAATACAAAATAAGTAATTTTGTTTCTCTTGGTTAGCTCCAGGTTCTCAGCATTGATGCAATGATAATAGAGAAAAAAATGCTCTGATAGCTTTTCATGGATCAATGGCATTAGGGCCTTCAAGCTGCATAGAAACAGAAAAGAAACTCTCAGAATAAGTGAAAATAATCTTGAAGTCATATATTTTCTGCCCCTTTAACCTTAACCAGATCCATTAGATAAATCATTGTTTCCAAAATGAAATTCTACATGATCCTCAATCAGCTGTGGTTCATATACACATATTTGGGGGTATTTTTCAACAGTGAATTACACACTAAGTACAGTTAAAATTCCTTTTTTAAGGATAAGGCCAGTTTTCTTATAGAGTTGGACAGCTGGACATTTATCTGGCATATTTCAGTGAAGCTGAAGGAGATAAATGAAGTGATGGAAGCAGTAATCATGCTCTGTCCAGGCAATAAATCCTGCTTCTCTGTAGGAAAAAACAGCCTGGGGATAGTTATTCTAACGTGACCATACTGTTTCAAGAACCTGAGCTAGCCTATTAAAGTGTAGTAATGGTACAGCTTCATGGCCCTGCAACATCACTGGTGGACTCAGTCTTCATCTGCAGACTACTCAGTCCAAAGAAGGATAGAACTGATTTTCACTGAGAGTTTCTTACGCAGACATTATTATTGTGCTATGTTTTCAAGCTTAGCCATCAAAATAATTGTTCCCTTCAGCACTAAGAATCTTATTAGACGTGTCATTTTAAATCATCCTTCCACCCCTTTGCTACTACAATGTCTTATCAGAACCTTCTCAGAAGCACCTTTGAAGAGGGTGGGTATGTGGTTCATAATGGAAGGACCTTTATAAAAGTCCTCAGTGTGTTACAATTATATAATTTCAATTCAGACAAACGAGACCTACTTGTTCCCTATTAAAAAAAAAAAAAAGAAAGAAGAAAGAGGCCACCTAGAAACAGCAGAAAGATACCTAACTAAGATGGTGTTCTGTTAATTTGTAGGTCTGTTCTGCAATAAAAGCTGTGCTCTCCCCTCAACACCACTGCATGCCTCAGAGCACAGCACCATCCAACACTTGGGCAAGAAATAAGAGCTGTCTGACTGGAGACACAGCAAAGCCCCACTGTACCAATGAGGAAGATAAGAACGAGTTCCAGGAGCCCTGAAACAGTTCCCTATTGCTGTTAATACTGGGATTGTTTCTACAGTTTTTCTTACAATTTCTTTACCATAAATATGGATAAAACCCAACATTTTGACATGTACCAGGAAAAAAATTTAAAAGCAGCAAATTACTGTATAACAGTATTTATATGACAACTCTTATGATAGCCTAGTGCAATTAATGATAGATTTTTAATCACATGAGAAATGTAAAGACATGGCAGCCAAATAAGGCTGGCATTTGGACAATAATATGAAAATAAGCTTGTCCTACGTTTTCAAAGACAGAGAGCAGTATTTTGAAGTTATACAGAAAAATAACAAAGCAAAATTAG
Source organism: Thryothorus ludovicianus (assembly GCA_013397245.1). Classification (NCBI taxonomy): domain Eukaryota; kingdom Metazoa; phylum Chordata; class Aves; order Passeriformes; family Certhiidae; genus Thryothorus; species Thryothorus ludovicianus. Next base: position 274,430 of record VZTB01017961.1, on the reverse strand, counting down.
TTTTATATTGTTAAAATAAAAAAGCAAAACCTACTAGACTTAAAAATTACCATTTTTAAGATTAGTAAAAACAAGGGAATAACACACCACAAAATAACACACACAAAAAAACTCCAAACAAACAAACAAAAGAAAAAAAAGAGAAAAAGAATAAAAAAAAAAGGGAAGGAAGTACCTGTACGTATTTTCAAAGATTACACTAACCTTTGTTTCATTTCACTAGTATTTAAGGGCATCAGACAAACTTACATTTTTTCGATGTTCTTTGTTTCAAAGTCATTACCTTGAACAGGTTGATTAAACAGTATTCTGTTGGTGAAAATAAATAAATAAACATGTTGGCGAAAGTGCTACTTACAAATATTTTTACTACTTGAGTCATATATAAAGTGGAAGTCAGATTCTTCAATGTAAACAGCTTGGGACAGAAAGAATTTTTTCACCTCAGGCATGATAATGGTAGTAGACTAAATGAAAATCAGTGGTGCCAAGCAACAAGACAAGAGGCAACAGGCAAGTTCCACCTCAATATGAGGAAGAACTTTCTTACAGTGCAGGTGGCCGAGCACTGGCATAGGACGATCAGAGAGGTTGTGGAATCTCCCTCACTAAGAGATCTTCAAGAACTGTCTGGATATGATTCTGTGAAATGTGCTGTAGCATGACCCTGCCCTAGCAAGGGGATTGATCATTCTGTCTTACCCGTTCTATCTTCCATGAAAAAATAAAAACAAATTTCAAAATATTGCCCAAGACAAAAGAGAGAATTTTAGAAAAGAGACTGTACTGCGCAGGAAAAATTACATGATGATTCGTAATGACATGAAGGACATCAACATAATTAATGCAAAGACAGTCTGCAAACACCCTTAATCCTCCAGTATGTATTAAGCCTGAAGAAAGTGAATCACTGTTACAGAAAAGTAAGCTTTAATCTATACTGTCCTTGACACTTGTTCTGAGATTCTTGATTATTAGTAGTTTGCATGGTATTGCTGAGGATGTGCAGAAGCTTTATTCTATAGGATAGTAAACATTTTCACCGATTTAATTTAATCTTATTTCATTTGTGCAAATCATCATGCAACAAATGTTGACTTCTTTGCAAATATTAAGTATAACTTTTTAAACACATTGTGCAAATAAGACTTAAATCTGGCAAACATGACAAACAAACCATTTCAATATTGTCTTCAATAATATAACCAGATGAATAAATGCAGATCTATACAGATATCCATTTATTATACTTAGGCTAGTTTACATTTTTGCCTTGACCTCATATTGATGTCTCTGCTAAAATTAAATATATTCTTCCTCTCACTTTAAAGGTAACTGAAGAGAAACAGCTGCTATGGAGATGGATGGCTAAACTAGAGATTATCCAAACCTAGGTTACCACCTACCTATATGAGAGTACTATTTTTGCTACTTGATCAAATGACTTAAATCTGAGATAAATCAGCGTAATCACAGTGTAAAAATGACTGCTGTCATCTGGAGTTAGCTTAAACTTTATTTACAAAAAGGTTCGGAATAACAACTCATCTTCTTCCATTCAAGCCAGTAGCACTTCTGTCAGAAACATTCTAGAAAAACAAACAATATGAAGGAGATTAAATGTACAAAAAAGATTCTCATTTCTTTTCCATCAGCTTTAAAGAAACTGCTATAGACTTATTCTAAACAGGGCATTAACATCTCAGAACAAGCTTACTTTTAATCACTAGTGGTATGAATTGGGTTGAAAATAGGAACAGAGATATAAAAAGAAAAACTTATTTCATACTTATTTCCCAATATAAGGAATTATGTCTCTAATTTAAATGCAAAGTCATGATAATGTAACCATGGAAGTCAATATTGCAATCTTAAAATATTCCAATAGCTATCTTTAAACAGAAAATAATGTTTTTGTCTATCATTAGCATAGGAAATAATTATGGAAACACCAGTGGTTACACTGCAGGCCATTACTTTATAACAGTAGTTGTCACGGCATATTTTGGTGAGTATGATTTTTGTTTAAATAAAAGCATTATTGTTGTTTATTAATATTTTGCATATACATAAATATGTCATGTACCTCATAGTTTACATGTAAAAGCTCTTGGCCACTAAACATCTTCAGTAAGATGTTTATTGAGAATTGTGATGGAAAAGAGCAATGGACAGGATACTTTCTGGTATGTTCTGATCTCAAAGATTCAGCATAAGCACCTGTGTTTCTGCCAACAGTCAAAAAATAGCAATGGGCTCATTGCAAGTGATGTTAATTGCATTCTCTTTGAGTTCAGGAACTTGGAGAGCATTTCTATGTTTTAAATTAAGCCTCCTCACCAGGGACCAACTTCAAAAATGGATTGAAGGCATTGGAATTATATAAATGGATACCTTATTCTGACTTATTAATATGCATATTGCACTAATCTAAACTCCCTTTATATTCTCTTTATATTTCCCCAGGCAATTCTATGATATTTTCCTCTCATTTCCATAAATTTATCAATATCTTACATCCCACTCTTTAACTTTGACCAGTGTATTCACATGAGAAAGGGAGAGAATGTGTTTAATTTCTAGTCTGAAAAGTAGATGAGTAGGAAAAGGGACCCAAAGGAAGAAAAAAGCAATAGGTAAATCATATAATTACATTATGCATCACCTAATTGAATTTGTACTAGTTTCTATGTGTACTGGCAACTTCCATAGGTATTCTTTTAAATGTTAGTAAGTTGAATGGATAAAATTATGTTAAAGACCTCTACATGAATAGAAATCTAGTAACTGAATTTTGTAAGTCATATAAATACATTAAAACTGTTGAAAAATTTCAAACCCATTACATTTCAAAAAAAAACCTTGTAATTGATTACCTCCGAATACCTTAACATAATCTCTTGCCTTAACTCTGGATGCTTTCTAAAGGACATGTTGATTATCTACATAATATATTAGACTTGCAAGAATGTGACATTCTATCTGGTTGCCCTTGAGAAGGAAATTACAGATTGTCTACACAGAAGGGTTGAACATATCTGCAAAATATTTATAACTTAATGTGAAATGAAACTGGTAGTCTTTTGACATCAATATAAGAGTTGCTAAATTTATGCATGGGTAGCAGGCAGCTAGGTGAATTCAGAGAAGTCAAAACTATTGGGAATTATTAAATATATGATCATATGGAGACATACATGGAGGCTGGGAAAACATTTAGAAATTTTTTTACTTTATCTTTGCCCGCTTCTTTTTTACTTTTTTTGGTCATCTAGGTATGGACACTGTCAGAGATGAAATACCAAAGGAAAGGAATGAGGTTTTAGTCTGACTCACCAGATCCTCTCTTACAGGTTTTCAACTTTGCACTACTCAAGTTGCGTATATCATCATATCCATGTTCTCTTCAACAGAATAGAAAAGAGTTAAGAAAGAGACAGAGAAGAAAATCCTGAAAATTCAAACAGGCCTCATTAAAAGGAACGCTAAATTCCATGTATGCCAGCTAGTATTAAAACAATTTTTTTAATTGTGGGCTGACTTAAGTGAAAGTGAAAACCAACCAGAATTGTAGTCAGAGAATGGTTTGGGTTGGAAGGAACCTTAGATATCATTTATTTCCAAATCCCTAACCATAGGCAGGGATGCCTTCCACTAAAGTACACTGCTCAAAGTCCCATCCTACCTGGCCTTGAATACTTCCAGGTACAGGACATCCACAATTTCTCTGGGCAACTTGTTCCAGTGCCTCACCTTCCAAGTAAAGAATTTCTTTCTAATATAAAATCTTAACCCACTCTCAATTTAAAGCATTTCTCCCTTTCCCTATTTCTATGTGTCCTTGCTGATTTTCCCTCTCCAGCTTTCTTGTCAGCTCCCTTGATGTACTAGAAGGCTGCTCTAAGTTATTCCCATAGCCTTCTCTTCCCCAGGCTGAACATTCCCAATTTTCTCAGCCTTTCTTCATAGGAGAGATGCTTCAGCCTCCTGATCACCTTTGTGGCCCTGCTCTGCACCTGCTCCAACAGGTCCATGTTCTTCCTGTGCTGGGGATCCCAGAGCTGGATGCTGTTCTCCATGTGGAAAACTAAGTACATTTTTTTAACACATTCCAAATCAGAGAATTAAATAATTGAGTATAACCCTAGCTCTAAACCCTGAAGAGGGTCCACATGTGGTGCACATACTTGGACAGAGACATATCTTATACATGTTTGTTAGTATACATACTAACATATATCAGCAAGTGTATGCATGTATAATGTGTTGAGGTCAATTGCTAGAATAAAAGCACTGAATGTTTTTAAGATCTGGCTTTGGAATTTCATGTTTATGAAAAATAAACTGCATATTGTCTTAATAAGAAATAAGTGCTTTGACAAAGTTTTTAATGAATCCCATTTCATCAAAATAAGGCACCCATAATTGACTTTTAATGAACTGTTAGAGAGGGAGTAACTGTATTTGCAAAAAAGCATGTCCTGTTTTTTTTTTTTTTTTGTTCTGTTTTTAAAGATACTTCTGAAATTATTCCCCCAAATGTCTCATTGCCAAGACAAGAGACACATGGTCTATTTAGCTATGAATTATCTATTTGAAACAGCTTAGTTATTGTATGGGTCTCTAAACTCAACATTCTGTTTCTGTCTGGAAATACCTGTTTTCTGGATGAGAAAAAAAACTTGAAAACCTTTTATATATCTCTTAAATAAAGGATTCTGTCCTGCCAAACAACGATTCAATGCATTATAACCAAAAGAGGCTGTTGAACTTGTACATTAATGGATTTATAGACCTTTTCAGGATCATAAAGATGAAGAGAAATCCCTGGATTGCTTTACATATATTTCTCATTGCTCTTCATAAGCAAAGTTATTGTGAGATAAGTTAAACACTCTTGACCATATTTCTGGTTTTGATTTTTTTTGTAGGGTATTGATATCTCCCAAAAATTTCGAAAGTATTTAGAAATCACTGTCAACTTCTTGAATAAGTTGAATTCAATCTTAAAATTTATCAGTAATGAAGAACGACACTCAAAAAAAGAGTTACTGGATAGGGAACTAGCAATAATATTCAACTGTCTTCAAAACAAGTAATGGAATTAATTTAAAATCACGGAATCACAGATTGTTTCATAAGGGATAAACAGAAAAGAAAGCATGTTTTTTATGACAAAAATTACAAAAGATTGCTGTTATTTTGATGAATAAAACATTAGTTTTATTCATTGCTCTACAACAAGAAGCAGAGTTACAGTATTATTCTCTAAAGTGAATTTCCATTAAACTCTTGTTTGGAACATGTAAAAGCCAAAAGTTCAGCAGGACTTTGATTCAGTCACTCTCTCCTACCTTTCTCCATAGGCATCCCAGAGATGAATTGTAGGACCATCATCACCCCATATCATACATTGAATTCAGTTATTCCCATGGCCATTGCCACAATAGTCTTCCATCAACAAGCCGGGGTGACAGACATGCACAAAAGGTGCTACAACTCACCCGTGGGCTGCAGCGCTTGTTGAGGAGCCTCTCTCTCTCTCTCTCCAGTGCCTATGGACAACAGTCATGGGGCAACCAGGCTTCTAGCTTGGACCTCTTCATGAAGCTCCTGAAGACAAGTGTGAGGATTACAGGGTGAGGACACAGTGCCTCAGGATAGGAAGGGCTGCCTGTAACCCCAAAGATCCATGTTTTTATCTCTCCCCACAAAAGTACCAGCTTTAGTTTTGCACAAAAACCAAGCTGAGAAACTAAAATTACTGGGAAGTGCGGGATTAATTGACCATGCTACATGTGTTCTCAGGATAAAAGTGGAGCAGTCTTAAATTATTCTGTTGACATTTGATGGGGCATTTTATATATAGAAGCAGAAAGTTATTCATCTAAGTCAAAATTTGTCTAGGAAGAGTACAGAATATCCTCCCAAATGCCTTTATCTGTGCACTTAACTTTATGACATAACCTGTGTGCACTCCCATTACTTGATAAATGGAGAGGTTTTTAGAGGTCTGAAGAGGATTGCTGTTGACTTTCAATGTAAATCGGGCACTTTTTATTATCTCCCACCAGATCTATAAATGTCCTTACTTGTTCTGTACTTTAAAGAATATAGGGTTCCCCAGGCATTGGGTCATTAATTTAAGTGTTCTCTTTTCTTGCTCTAGATAAGGGGTCATGGTTAGTTAATGTGGATATTTTTAAGAAACATCATTAAACATTCATCATGACTTATTAAAAGGAGCCAGAAGCAAAATAATATTTCAAATGCAAAAGACGTCCAACTTTCAACATGTGCAAGGATGACTAAATTAAGATTTTCAAGACTTTTTAAAAGTGGCAAAATTTACTTTTTAAAAGTCTATGATTCTGTTTTTCATTATTACTCTACTTTTCAAGACTACCCCTCCACAGCCTGGTAGGCAAAAACTTTCTGCAGTCTCAGTCCCTCCCCTCTCAAGTAAGCAGAGGATGACAAAGTTCTGCAGTGATTTGGCCTTTCCAAGTAAAATATTGAACTTTGAATTGATTTCATGGCAAAAGCAATTTACAGCTGCAAGATCTGTTAGAATAATGTAGAGCTGATACTTCATGAGCATTTAAAGTTTCTACTTCCAGCAAATTAAAGGCTATAGTTGATTTGCATATGCCATTTCTGCATAGTCTATCCCACCCCCACCTTTTTTTTTCTTTCTTCCTGTGGACCAGCAGTCAAATGCACAGCCAATTAGCAAGTATTGAGAACTGGATGATTTTCTGCTCTTAAAATTCAGCTGCTCTCCACAGCAAGGCAGAGGACAGGTGCCTTTACATTGTTAGATTACTGTATATGGTGCTCTGTCACTTTCCATGTTTCAATTCATGCTGCAGCTCTAGAAAATAAATCATTAGGAATGAGCAATCTAACAGAATTCAAGAGTTTAGCAAGTGCTCCCTTCTAGTTAAAATTTATTATTGTAATTGCTCAATAATAATGTCTCTACAATTTGTAAGGATAAAGGTTCTGCATACAAAACTAAGACTCAAGAGAATCTACACTGAAATATTGCTGAATTTTGTTTTCCAGATACCATTCAGGTGTAAGTCTGAATCTTATCTATTGTAATAAAAACAGGGTCCATATTAATTTAAGAAAAAGAATAGTATGAATCATACAGCCATTTTCCATACCAAGCACAAGTATGTCAGAGTAGGGAATCCACTGATATAAGCAACATGTTTCAATGTGCTCTCAGATGTCAAATAAGATTATAATACTGATTAGAGTAATAACAGTCTGGTTTATTCTGCAACGAAGAAGCACCCTAGGAGGTGGTATAACTTGCCAGCAATTCTGTTGCATTATTCCCAAATGATATATAAACTGTTGAGTAGTTTATTAAATATTTTAAAAAGCTGTTGCCTGTGTAAAGCTATAAAATGAAAACTGAATTGTAAATATTTAGTACGCATGAGACTAGTGCAAAAGAGACATGGCATAAATAAAGAGCATTTGATTACTGAAATTGTGGCACTGGGCCAGTCTGGGCATCAGTACAATTTAACCTGGAGCTCTACTCCTCTTTTGCCTACAATAAATTCAGCTGCTCCAAGAGATTTTTCTCCCTTGTTTTTTCTTTTTTTTTTTTCCTCTTTCATAATTAATCTCTTCCAAAACCCCCTAGATATCAGGTTTTATTTTAGAGTTAGTCAAACTATATTACAGTGTAAATGTGGCACTTATCTTCTGTTTGCATATGATTAATTAATAAGTTCTGATTTCTGTGTATTTTTTTGACAAGTAAACATCTTCCAAGTACTATATTAATATAAATACCATCTTATGATAGTCCATGAAATGTCAGCTTTGACAGATCACTATTGACTGCTTTTGGTCATATGAATTTGTTTTTCTCCTATCTTGGAATTTTTAAATATTTGAAAGTAGGATGATGGGGGCCTGACAAATTAAACCTCAGACATTCAAGCACATCATCTATTGAGCTTCTTATTAGGTTAATGTTTGCTCCAGACTTCTTTACACTTTGGAATCCTCAAAATTTTGATAATTCTCAGACAATATATGAAAAGTACCCACAATATCTGCATTATTCTTTGAGAAATTGTTTGTTAAGCTCTTTCTTATCTTGATTATTCCTTTCCTACATAAAATGTCCTCTTTTGCTGTCTGAATATTTCTATCAATATTATGTAGGCAGAAGATCTTCAGATTTCCCCACTAGGTTCCCACTGCTAGCTTGTAAGGAAGGGAAGATTTGCCTTAGGATGAGATATGACCTTAGGTTAAATAAAGCATTGGCCCTACTCACGTAATTTCAGCTACTTTGATGAGGCACTCTGATTCAGATGCTGCTGGTCCATGCTCCATGCTCTGCTGGCAGGAGGCAAAACCAAATTTTACTGACCCAAGGAGATGGACAATTTTGGGTGTTTTTACACTCATTTTCAATCAAAGTCACTATTTCTTCCACCATCCCATTCTCATCCCATCCCAAATTTGTTAACTGCTCTCTTAAGGTTAGGAGCCTTTGTGTTGTAGTCTTACTAAGCAAGCTGTATGTCCACCTGTCTGAGCCACCCTGTGCAGGTGTTTCATCTTCCTCTCTCCGTGTGATTACATCACATCAATACTCATTAAAGACCACCACAACTGCTAGATTCAAGTTTAGATCTCTCTCCTATAGAAACAAAAGCATAAGCAAAAGATAAGATGATTGTGATATATCCCAATGAGAATTTGGAAGATCAGAAGGATCTACTGTTGCACAGGCAACTGCAGACAGAATGTTCAGATAAAACCTACCACCTCCAAAAAAACCCCACAAAAGCACAAAAGAATGAAACCAAATCAAACAACACTGATAAAAAAATCCAACTATTTTGTTGGGATATTTAGCATGAGATGGTACTCAAATGAGGAATTTTATCTCCAAGTTGTTGGTCAGTGTCTGTCCAGGTGGTGATGGGGGTCCATTTTAAGGGTCTTTAGCCATACTAGAAGAGACTTCTCAAGCTGTTAGTTCTACAAAATTTTTATAAGCAAGCTGAGCTGTGATCCTATGTGACCACTCTAGGGGATGCATGATCCATTTCTGTTGACTAACTTAAACTATAAACAAAATATTTTAATTTTATATGTGCAAAAGGTTGTTCTATGTGAGCATGTCTGCAAGGACAAAAACAGTTTCTGCAAAGTATTAGCAAGCAGCTTTCCTGTGTACTATCTGGGTAATTCTATAGCAGGAATTGCTTGGGGAAGTCTCTGTAACAGCCAGGTCCTCCACTCAGGATGTTAACCATCCTGTTTAAGTGTACAAATAGTGCCTATCAACTGGCTTGTGGACAGCAGGAGATACCTAGGGGTATCTACAGGACTGTTTAAAACTCCCACTTAAGTGCCCCCTGTAACCACAGTTCTTCAGGAAGCCAGAAATTCAACCAACGACCCAGTCTCAAGTCAGCCCATTGTTTCATTGGTGTGAAGAACAGCTGGCAAACACCTGGCACACCCAAGGAAGTGGTGAGAATGCACACTGCATAGGCACCTGAGCACAGTCCTGACAGCAACTGCAGCTGTACCTTCAACTTCCACTATGTTATCATTAAAACAAACTCCATAGGCTTTTCCACAATATGTTTGGGGATTTGGAGCACAGGTTCAATTTCCCTCCTTAAGTGACTGTTGTACTTTATTTAGAAACTTTAGTCCTTTGAGAATAAATATCTACACTTAGATGGGATGTACCAGATGTGACCTTTGATACAACATCTTTAAGCTATCAACAGAAGAATAATAGAAATGAAGCTTTTTTTTTTTCCTCTGAAAGTTTCCAGAAATTGTTCTGTCCTTTTTCTCCATTTCTAAACATCCTCCCATTTACTTTTGTTGAGAGCAGGAGAGTAGAAGAATTCTGTATAAAATGCAAATGTGAAATCAACTGTTGGCTACAATTTGCAAAAGAGTGAAGAAGTGAATAATTCAAGATGTACCGTTCTCATAGGATTTTGAATAGCTCTAGACACTGAGTATTTCCTGCTGAAGTGCTCTGGCTCTTTGGAAATTCAGGTTATCTATAGATGTGCCACTTCAGAAAATGAAAATAAAACATCCAAATAAAAAAAAGCATTAGGTACTTCTCTGAAGTTCTTACATACTGGTTTTTGTTTGCCAGCCTTATTTCATTATTCTCTCATTTAGATGATTTCTCTTTTTCTTAATCTTTATAAAACCTTTCTGACATAAGGCATTTCTCAGCTTATTTCTATCTACATCAAGCATTTTTTTGTTGTTTTGCATTTTGACACAACTCCAGATAAACACTCAAATAACTGTGTTTTTTTTTTCTTTCCAAGATAAATTTCTTACAATGAGATGTATTTATTGCACACTTGAATGACCATACAATAGGCCAACCTGTAGACTTGTAAAAAATATGTGCCCAAAAAATGACAAGCATATCTTTAAACTGATATTTGGAATTCTTTGCAGTGATACTATGAACTATAAATAGTAATGTATTTTGCAGCACACTAAATAACGAATCGCAAAACACTATCTCCTCTCAAGCAAGTTTTAGAAAAAAAGTAGGGGATGCAACAAGAGCTGGAGTTTAGTGCTCTTCAAAAAAAAAAATCCTCCAGTTTTTTGAAGGGACACACCAATGACAGCATATTTCTGAGGCAGAAGATGGAAAGTGAAAAATTCAACATTTTTACTTATTTGATAACTTTTAAAAGAGTAATGTGAAGTGGCTGTACCACTTCCATTCTCTGAAGTTAGCATTTTAAGTTTAGATGTGAAGCATTTCAATATTTACTGGGCCTGCCTGGGTATGTCTTCCAGTTGAGAAACATCTAACAAATTCCATTGTGAAATATGTAACAGATTAGAATTAGAGACTTTTACTCAAGAGATGGAGGTCATATGTTTGAAAGCCCGGTGCAGGGCTAGGCAGAAGAAAAATAGGCACAACCCATCACTTGTGCATGAGAAAGGCAATATTGTCCCCTTCATGGACTTTCATGGACAATGTAAAAGTGAGCCAACTTAGACATCCGCCTGTAAGTTAAAAAATACTGTCTGTGTCCAGGCTCTTCAGTGCTTGTGCCCTACAGCACAATCTTGCACTGGGTACCTGGAGCCCCTGCCATGGCTACAGGAAGGTGTTAACAAACCTGGATGTGATACACGATGCCTACTGAAAAGCAAGACATATGCTTTAGAAATCCAGCCTCTCTACAGAGTTCAGGTACTTTTTGCAGGGTGATCCCCTCCCTATGGGATTCAATGTCCAGATCCTTTCCTTGGCAAATATATCCAGCCCACACCTTTGCTCTGTTAAAGGACACAGTTATAATTGTGTACAGGAGAAGCAGAGGTAAAGAAATAGGTATCATGAAACATCTTGTGTTGTGTCTGTTAGGTCAGAATTCTACTGAGTGGAATACATAGAAGGAAGAGACAAAATATTCCTAACTACTGATTAAATTGTCTTAAGAGTGATAAGAGTTAAAGATGATGTGAGTTAAAAGGTCTATTCAAAGAATTGCTTCTTTGTTTTCCAAGGTGTAGTTAATGAAGGACAATGTACCCATTTTTGAGTGAGGACAAAATACTGTCCACTGGAGTGCTCTGGACAGACATTTGTACCTATACATTAAAGTACAAATTGCACTTAATGTCTCCATGAAACACTGTAACACTCAACATGGACCGACCCCCTCCCCCCCAACCTCGCACTCTGGTTAATTGATTAATTTAAGAATTATTAAAACAATATTCCTGAAAATATTGGGAGTAATAGTTGCAAAATTTTAAAATGCATTTATGCAGAATTAGCTAGGCCTTGGATATTTTCAAGATAGTGTCAATGTAATCCTACTTTACAGTTCTGTCCTTCAAACAGTACTCCAAATGTATTTGTATAACCACACAAACCATCAAAATTATTACAGCACTTATTACAATAAACAGCTACATAAAAATCACCACTTGGCTGCATTTTGAGTCTGGAACAATCATCAAATGTAACAGCTGCATGGTGTGCAGAATAAAGCACATATAGTGTATATACTGATACAAATCACTTTCAGCTAACTTTTTATGATTTGCCTCTAAACAGTGTTTGTGTCTGAATTTGTAATTCGTGTACTGAACAGATGGAATAAACTGAAATACTGAAGCACCTATAAATTGATTCATACCACCTTGTGATTGCACACTGGAATATAATTTGCTCACCAGTGCTTTGTCTTGGTGCATAATGTCCCTCATGATCAGAGGAGAGAGGTAAAGGGAAGAATTTTTTTTATAGCCCTGGTCTCTATGAAGGGGCAAGTTCAAGGAAGCAGCTGCTTCATTGATCAACTTTAAATGACAAAGTGTTTGATAGTCATAATGCCAAGCACTCAGAAAAAACCCTAATTTAAATGTTTCCCGGAAAGCCTCAAAAAGTTTTGACAGATGAACATTTTGAACATTCTCACAAGAATTAATATATCCATGTCTTTTGTTCAGTTTCTCAGCAACAACTACACTTTCAATGCCTCTACATGATATTGCAAAGAAGAACCTATTTAGTCAGCACAGAGAGGCTGAGGTCCACCATGACCAGTATTAAAAAACGTACTGTTGCTTAAATCAGTGACAAGAACTTGACATTCTCATCACTCTGTGTCCAGATGAAAGCACAGATGTGACTCTGGCTCTGTTCTTAGCTGTAGCACTGAAAGAGACATTTGCTGTTGGCACTTCACATTTCAGTCTTTCTATCTGCAAAATGTGGATAACAAATTATACTTTTCCCAATAGACATGGGGCCTAGTTCACTACCACCTGAGTGGATGCCATGGCCTGTAGAACATCCAGCAAAAACTGCCAAAAATTAGTATTAGTTGTCCATAGAAGTTAGATTATCAACAACAAAAATGACCAATTTCCTTGTTCTGTATTGCTGAAAACCTTGTAGTGAGCCAAGAATAGTTACAAATCCATCCTGTAAGCTGCTTTTTTATGGTTGCATCTTGTGTCCAAACATATGTGCAAGTCAGCTGGCTTCAGCTGCTATGTTACTTAGAAAGACAACTGTCCTGAATAAAGGCAATGCAATGTTTTCCTACTTGAGGCACCACTAAAATTCATATTTTCTAACTTCTGTGACTCCTAATTTGCAACAGAAGAGAGGCTATAGTCTTTCTTGAGAAGCCTTAGGGGCATTGATCATTGGCTTTGAGTCAGGGTGCTTGAATACAGAACTCAGTCCTGTATTCTTTTGCATACACAAATTTGGACTAAAACATGCAAAAGTATATATATTTAATACAATGAAAAATGAAAAATTAGGTGTGACATTTCAAGTCTTTCCCTGAATTAGTGAAAGTGGAGATCCTGGAAAAAGATCTGTAGTAGGAGAAAAAGCTACATTGGCCACTCAAGTTTTTATCTTGGAAATGTTTTGGGCTCGAGTTTTTGTTTTGTCCTTTTCTTAATAAAAATCACTGCAGGTCAGCTTCTAATCCCATTCAAAGAATGAAAAATACTGCATGGACTATAAGAATTTGAAAATTTTGCCCACTAGCCTTGTTCTGCCTCATATTCCAGGATCTTAAGGAGGCTGAAAACATGGCAGACAGCATAGTTTAACTGAATAGCTGAAAAAGGAGCACTATTTCTCCATGCTGCTGTGCAATCCTAGCCAACAACTAAGAACTACACAGCCTTTCATTCAGTTCCCCCCCCTCAGCTGGATGGGGCTGAGAATCAGAAGCATAAAAGTAAGAAAACATGAGGGTTAAGTAGGAACGGATTAATAATTGAAATATAAACCATAATAGATACAAAATAAAATTAAATAAAACAAAAGGATAGGGAGGAGGCAAAACAGGAAAGGAGAGAGGATGGCAGTGGAGAGATGTAGTATGAACTAGCCCTTTTTCTCAGGCTTGAAGCAGATACTTAAAATAATGGAAGATCCACAGCAGAAAGTGAGACCATTTAGCATACTGTAAAGAAAAATTGTTTTTCAAAGAAAACTATCATAACAGATGGCAAACTGTGTATGCTATAATTTGTTCAAAAGTAATAAAAAGGAAGTAGGATGAAATAGCATAAAACAAGAAAAGTAAAAACTTCTATTAGCAGAAAAAATAAGATGCTTAAGGATCAGAAAAATATAAAATTAGTAGAAAGATCAACTTCACTGAAAATAAATACAATTAGAATTGAGTCCTTCACAACAATTATAAAGGAATAATCTCTCATCAAGGAAACTGGAATATACTGTAAGTACTTTATATGCATCTGTATTATTCTCTTTTTTTCCATGTAAAATACAAGATACATTGGATGATATGTTTAAAATACATTACAGCAATTTTGATGGCAAAGATTTTTTTCCAAGACACATGAAGCAATGCAAATTGAAGGTCTATTTAAAACTGCTGGCCATTATTACTTCAATAAATAATAAATCAACAATTTGCCAACAACTTCAGCTTGCACAAAGCTAATGCACAATTCATGGACCAGCTGATGCATGACTGTCTGTGCTTGAATTTTGAGAGATATATTTACATGCCAAAGAATATACTCTGCAGCTGAAAAGAAGGAAATGCAGAAGTTATGTAAAACTTTAGAAGGATTCAGGAAAGCGTTGATCCAGAGAGAGATTAGAACACTTAGGAAAAAAATAAGTTCAAAGGACCCTATCTCATTTTTCAGCCTTTTACCAAAAGAGATGAGAAACACTGTCCTTGTGAGTAGGCTACTCCACATTTTTGCACTCAGAATTTGTGACAGCTTTCCCCCCTGGACCATGACAATGGTCACTAACAGCATCATCCCAATGCCTTGGCTGCATTAATTTGGTAGGGCTGACTGTGACATCCGCATTCCTCTACAGGGACCAAGGCCAGGTGGATCACAGAGTTCCAACCCTGCTCTAGTCCCATCTCTGCTGGACTTTTGAAGAGGAGTCGGCACTGTATAAAGATAGAGGCAAGAATCTCCATCCCCTCTGTAATGACTCAAGAGACTGATTTAGAGAGAGCACGGCTTGCAGAATACAGATAGACCCCTTTCCCACTGATAATCTGCTAAAACTTTATTTTAAGGAGTGATTTATTATTATTTATTATTTTTGTTTTTACTAGAAATATAATATGAACTTTGTGGGGTAATAAAAAAGGAATCTTTCCCTTTGGCCTATTTAATCACCACTTAATATGTTGATAGTTTTTGGGTTTTTTTTCTCTAGTATTATGACTCACGGAGGAATTTTTAAAGAAGTAATATGTAAAAGAGGAAAGGGACATGCAAAATAAATTAAGGATATTTATTGTATTTTTAGATAGTACAATGAAAGTATCTACACTTACAAAGGACATAAAAGAGAAATATTGAGACCTCTCTTTTAAGAAATATGTTTATTGCTAGCAATTTTTGCATAGATGGGACTGGATTGGCAAAAGCAGGTTTTAATTTGAATCTCTTTACACATTTTTTAACAGTGTGTTATAATATAATCATTAGAAAAAGGAAAAGCTTTTCTTCTTGCTTGGAACTCATGGGCTTTTGCTTACCCCAAGTCTGTATTTAAAAACTAGTCATATTATGAATTCTATTATGAATAGAATCATAATTTACATAGGAAAAGACCTTTAAGAACATTGAATCCAATTGTTAACCCAGTACTTCTAAGTCTACCTCTAAATCACGTTTCATAAATACCTCTGGGGATGGTTTCTTCATCGCTTCCCTGCACAGCCTGCACTAATGCCTGACATTTTTCACTAAAAAATGTTTCCTGCTCTCCAATCTAAACCTCCCATTGTGCAGTGTGAGGCCATTTCCACTGGTCCTGTCACTTGTTATCTGGGAGAAGATACTGACTCCCACATGGCTGCAACCTCCTTCCAGGCTGTTGTAGAGACTGATAATGTTCTCTCTGAGCCTCCTGTTCTAGAGGTGAAATAACCCCAAATCCTTCAGTCTCTCCTCATGACTTGTGCTTCAGCCCTTCACCAGCTCTGTTGTCCTTCTCAGGACATGCTCCAGAGCCTTGACGCCTTTCTTGCTGTGAAGGGCTCAAAACTGAACACAGGTTTTGAGTTGCAGCCTCACCAGTGCTGAGCACATGGGAGAAATCACCGTCCAGGTCCTGATGGCCATATTATTTTTAATAGAAATTGGTATGCAGTTAACCTTCTTGGACACATGGGCACACCCTGGTTCTTGTTTAGATGGTTTTCAACAAATGCCCAAAGATCCTTTTCCAATGGGCTGATTTACTCAGGCCTGTAGCACTGCATGGTGGTGTTGTGACCAAAGGGCAGGATCTGCCACTTGGCCTTTTTGGATCTCATTCAATTGGCCCTGGCCATTGATCCATCCTGTAGAACCTTCCTACCCTCCAGTGCATCAACAACTCACACCCTGTTTGGTGTTGTCTGCAAACTTGCTGCAGGTACACTTGATCCACTCATCCAGATGTTTGCTAAAGATATTAAACAGGGCTGGCCCCAATACTGAGCCTGGGAGAACACCCTACTGATGAGCTGTCAGGTGAATGTCTCACCATTCACCAACACTCTCTGGCCATCCAGCCAGTTTTTAAAACAGCAAACAGTGAACCTATCCCCTGAGCATCCAGTTTCTCTGGGAGAATGCTGTGGGAAAGAGTGTCTAAAGGCATTGCTGAAATCTAAGCAGACATTTGCCACCCTTCCCTCATCCACTGAGCAGATCACCTTGTTATAGAAGGAGATCACGTTGGCCAAGCAGGACCTCTCTTTCAGGCCCATGTTGGCTGAGTCTGATCCTCTTGTTGTCCTGTGTGGGCTGCATGATGGCGCTCAAGATGATCTACTCTGTGACTTTCCCTGGCAGTGAGGTCAGACTGACAAGGCCTGTAGTTCCCTGGCTTCTCTTTCTAGCCTTCCATTATCTAGGACCTCCTTGGCTATCCAGGACTGCTGGTAAATGATTGAAAGTGGATCAGTGAGCACTTCCATCACTTTCCTCAGTACACTTGGATGAATCCCGTCCAGTCCCATAGGCTTGTGTGTGTCCAGGAGGTGTAGCAAGTCCCAAACCACTTTCCCTTGGATTATGGAGGCTTCATTTGCTCCCTGTCTTTGCCTTCCAGCTCAGGATACTGAATACTCTGATAATTGGTCTTTTTATTACAGACTGAGGTAAAGAAGGTATTAAGTACTTCAGCCTATTCCTCAGCCATGGTCTCTACATGTTCCCTTGCATCCAGTAGAAGATGTAGATTATCACTCATTTTGTTTCCTAATGAATTTACAAATGTTTATAGCGTCTTTTACTGCAGTATCAGGATAAAGTTCTAGTTGGACTTTGGCTGTTTTGACTTTCTCCCTGCATAACCTTATGATAACCTTATAGCTCTCCTAAGTTGCCTGCCCCTTCCTCACTTCTTTTTTCTTTTTATCCTAAGTCCCAGCCAAAACTGTCTGTTCAGCCAGGCTGGTCTTCTTCCTCTACAGTTCATCTTTCAGCACATGGGGACAAGCTTCTCCTGTACCTTTAAGGTATGTCCTGTACCTCTTTGAGGCATATCTAGTGTTCTAGGCCTCTTTTGCTCTTCAGGACTGGCTCTCAAGGATCTCTCAACCAGCCTTCTTAAAAGGCCAAAGTCTGCCTTATGGAAACCCAATATGGCAGTTCTGCTGAACCCCCCCTCCTTACTTCTCCAAGAACCAAAAGCTCTACCATTTAGTGATTGCATATGTTTTAGTTTATTTCTTTTTAGACTAAGGAAAAAAAAGTCACATGCTCTCTGACACATCAGAGAACAGGGAAAACAAGAGTCTAAAGACTAAAATGGTAATGTCCTCAGTGATATGCTGTATAAGTGCACACAGAACAGAAGAAGAAGACAGCAGTCCTTGAGGTACATGACTTAACCTGATCAGCTCTAAACATTACTCACTGAAGTACAACCTCTGTATAGACATAATCGACAAAACTGACTCATTTTCAACAAAGTCAGTGAAAAAGTAATAGATCAAGCCTGGGCTAACAAGTGCTTACTTGGGAATCAGTTGGCTTAGATACAAGTTACTGCTCCTGTTCATAAACAGATGCAGTTAGGGTCATCCCGAAGTAGTAATCGTCCACTGTCTTCTGTTCCACTTTTTCCTCTATCAAAACACATGTAGCTTAAGAAGTCTCCTGTTGTAAATTATTTGTGGGTAGAAAATGGTCTTGATTTTGACAAGCTGCTGTTGTGCCTCATTGAGGACATGTTCTGATAATTCTCAGCTCTGAATATTTTCTGTATTAAGAAAATAACTGGAGTTTGAAAATACTTTTGTCACCAAATATGCATAACCTACACAGCTGGAGCCAGTTTCTTGACAACTAATGAGAGTAAAGGTTCTGATTTTCATCAGAATTACCTGTATCTTAGTTATAGGGTTACTTGGTATTCATAGGGTAATGAGTTAAACAATTTCTAATTACCAGCTCACATTACTATGCAGAAGGCATTATTTGATTGACACTGCCAAAACTTGTGTTTTACAGCCTCGGTTAATCTGTTCTGTGCTGCACCTACATCAAACAACATCTTTAATGGCTCATAAATTATAAATGTTGAAAAAAGAAACAGGCAGAGCAGGAAATGCAGTTAAAAAGAGCACTACATTGGCAAACATCAGTAGACAACAGCATGCTAACTACCTTTCCAGGCAGAAGGTTTCAGGGATCCAACAAAGGCATAGCTCTGGTATCCTTTTATATATTTTAAAGATTCATTTCTTCTGCATTGAATATTCATTCTTTTCCTAAATTATCACTGTTTTTTCAGGGCAAACCTCAAGAATTTACATTCAGAAGTCATATTGATTATTATAGACTTAGTAGGTTAATAAGACTGTAAATTTGGTTTGCTTTCTAGGTTGTTATCAATGGACAATAGTATAAAAGTTGTACTGCTCAGCAAATAAATAAGAAAAATTTCAGAAGGATAATAAGGAAAGAAAGAGCTAAGATTTTATTGAGAGTTTGGCCTGAGATTTTTTGGAGATGGATGGATTACAAATTTAGTTCCTCTAAACTAAATCATAAAAATGCACTATTTCTTATTACCCCATAATTTTATTCTCATAGCCATGCTACAATTGTCAGCAGCATTTTTTTTTTTTTTACTTAACTTTTCTTTTTAACTACTACAATATTTCTTGAGGATTTACTGTCCTTATGTATGCCAGGATAAATATCCAGGTTCTTGGGTGGTTGAACAGAGACAGCACAACAGTTTATATGATCTTCATATAAAGTCAGGAGTTTGTTCTGTGTATGCCAGAGAAGTCACTCCCTTTTTTGACACTTTGTTGTCATACCAGGAATCTTACCGGAATTGCTTAGAGTTACCTCACAAGGGAAAGAAAAAACAAGTTTAGTTGTTTTTTACATTGGTGTTCTACATATTCTGCAGGATTGCAGGAAAATGCTGTAGTCTATGCAGCACATTTGCTTTCATCAAAATTTGTATTTGGGATCAGGCTATCCCAGTTTATGTTAAAATGCTATTAGAAAGAAGGATAAGCATTAACCTCTATACCTGTAAACAAAACACTGCAACTGCAAGAGCACATAAAAAAACCAAACCACTGTACAAGTGTTTTTCTGGCTGCTTTGAACTCATCTCTGTAACAGCCAGAGAAATTATGAGTTATTAATGAAAAAAAGATTCTTATGTATGCAGCGGTATTTTAAATTGTCTGTTGCACTAGAAATATTACACTTAGTAATGATTTATCTAAGACTTAAAAAAAAAAAACCCAGTTTATAAAGACAGATTTAATTTGCCTAAATAAGCAACTTAACAAAGACAAATAATTGTATATTAGGTTTTTAATGCCAATCCTAACAGGTCACTTCTTAGTTTAAGGGATCACCTCCAGAAAAGTCAATATAGCAAGTCATTTTTTCAGTGTCCAATTAGGACCCCTCCTTCCCTTACTTTCAGCAATTATTTCATTGATCATGTAAGGCAGTTCTTGCCCTTGAAACAATAGGTACTTGGATTATTTTGAAGCGCAAACAGGTGCTGATAATACCACAAGAATAATTTCCCTAATGGTATGTTTTGTGATTCAAGATCTCATGTCTTGAAGAATCATGTAAATTATGCAAATCTACCAGTCTGCAAAGCCTGTGAAAGAAATAAGTCAAGAGTTAATTTTCTTCAGTTATCTGGAGTTTACTAAACAAGAATTGCTTTAGTTATTTTGATAAAGCTCTATATGACAGTAGTCCTTTTAATATGTCCATAATACTCTTCAGGAAGGCATTGTTGAAGCAGAATACATTCACTATTTCTTCTTCATCCATGGGGTTCAAATAGTATAATAATCAGCAGAAAAAAAAAAATTGAGGCTTTTTCTCTTTAAAACCTAAATATGGCTACGTGTCTTCTTTCCTATTAATATTATCCTTTGGTAATGCACAATATTTTCAGCAAATACACCATACTCTCTCCATTTCTTTTCCAAGGAAGAAGCAATACAAATCCTAAAAAAATTATTGCCATTAATCTTTTATTTTTCTGTTTTTAGCATGATTTACTTTTAATTTAATTTTATCAGGGAATCTATCTAGAGATTAAAACTACATTCAAATTAAAAAAACATGATTTTACATAGAGGTAAGAGCTGTAAGTTTATTCTTCAGTTAACTAGCAATAAGGTAAAAAATGCAGTGCAAAATTATTACTATTACTAGGAGCATGGCTTTAAAAACCATTAAGGTCTATCTAGATTTAATGAAGTGAAAAAAGTGTTTCTGGTATTGGTCTAGCACCCATAAAGAGACAAAAGGGAAAGCTTTCTTAGCTGGCAAAGCAATAGCCAACTGTATAATAAACATGCACTTACTGAATACACACTCCATTTAGAAGAATACTAAGTCCTGGGCACATTCAAAAATAGATCTATAAAACCAAGGTAATGTGGTTTCTCACCTAAATTTTACAAATAATTTTTAGATTAAAGAGCATTCTGTTTACAGATTTACCTTGGGGTAGAACTAAAAGGACACAGCTATTACCAGTTAATCTTTGCAATACATGGAATACTACAGTGAAATGACAGACAGATGGTCAGATTCATAGATGAAGAAACATATTACAAATACACACACATATATATCTATTTCTTATGTAAACACCAAGATGTAAAATAAGTCCAGGAAATGAAATTTGGCAATGAAAACTGCTGACACTGTACATATCCATATGTGCATGTATTTTTATATTTACAAAAATGCATTTTCTTTTTTCAAAGTTAGTATGGCTTTACAATACCATCTAAACTAACTTCTACCCCATCAAATAAGTATATGGCAATTATGGCAATTCTAGGAATGTCTTAAGCATGAATCCTACAAAACATAACACAGGTGTTCTATAAGACACTTCAAACTGATCCTCATCAATATAAGATCTAAATCTGTCTGTGCAAAGGTGCAACCTGACTTTCACTATGTCCTTGCTATGTGTCTATGTGCTATAAACTCCCTGCTATTTGTGCTTTGCACTCCCCCTCTCAGCATATGAACTGGTGTATTAAAGATACGGAAATATGGTGCGAAGAAAACTAATGACGTGTTTTTTGGTTAGAGACAAAACTACATTCCTATCTGATCTTCACACTGCACATCAGAAACACCCCTGGGGCCAACAGGACGTATTGTAAAGAAATCCACTGCTAACCAGTCAGTCTGTATGCCTAGTGAGCTTCTCCAGATCTTACCACATTTTTGATGAACAAAATTGGATGTTGCAATTTGAGTTTCTGTTCAGTTTAGCACAGAGTCCCTCATGACCCTCGACAAAGACTCTCAGTTGACAGTTCATACACCACAGACTATGGAAAATCATTCACCACATAGTATGCATGTTACAACTTTTTTCTCCAAGCAACACACTGATATGTTAAGGTAGAACATAGGTACAAGTTTCCTTACTGGCAGCATAATATAGCATTGAGCAAGTTTCAGAGGTTAAGAACAACCATCTTGCAGATTTCTAACACTTGGAGGGATGTAGCCACAGCTGAACTAATCTAACATTGGAAAGCTGGTAAGGAGTTTAGATGACTTCCAGAGGACCCTTTTAAGGTTGTCTGAAAACTGTAAATGACCATATTATTGTTCTATTTAGATAGACTGAAAACAGAGGAATAATTTTGGCATGTTATGCACTTCTTGCAGTAGACTTTATTCTTCTGCTGATTGAAAGGGTCATTGTTAATTAATTTACAGCTCCTACAACGTTGACATTAGCAATGAATCCACAGTACAGCAAGAACAATGACATGACTGCCATTCTGCTCTCCTAAGAGGAGATCTAACTTGAAATGGGGGAAATAAGAGATTAAGGCCCATATCCATTACAGACTTTCTTCCTAATTTACACATACCTTAGGTCATGCCTCCAGACATTCCACCTGAACATATCTTGTGACTGGCTTCTCTCATTTGATGGGTATCGTATATGTAGTCCTCTGTGGTGAATGACAACGGAACTGATTTCACATGGATGGTGCACTTTCAAACATGTTTAGTAGATCCACTTATCTCTACATCCTATGGTCCATTTAAATTTGACCAACTTGTATAGCAGTCAAAACAGCAACTGCTTGCCCAACCCTCTTGTACCAGCATTAAATTGGCATAGAAATATCTGAAGAAGGACTGATCTCACAACAATCACTATATAGGCAGCAAAAGTTCTAAATATAATCACCAGCTGGAGATGGAAGAGGAGAAAGCCTACTAGTTCAACCAAAATGCTGAAATTTTTTTATGCTTCATACCTTCTGTAATCTGTTTGGCAAGTTGCAGGAGACAAAATATTTTTTAGAGCCATGATAAATGTCAGACTGAACAGCTGGGCATTTAGGCGAGTTCTGTTATTAGTGTTTACTCTTTTACCTTTCTAGAGGAGGTCTATTAAAATTTTAATGATAAGCAAATTGATTTCATTTGTTCTAAGTATTGCAATAGTATTAAAATATTAAATCAGAACAAGAAACTACATATAGCATATCTTTTTGATTGCTCCTGCATTTTACAGTTCAATATCTTAAAATAGGTGTGTTTTGATGCCTTCAACCTACATAAACATAGCTTTATTTCTCTTTCCTGTCATAAGAATATGTAGAAAAACTACTATAGTTCCATTTTTGTCATTGCTTACTGACACGTCATTAAGTTTGTTATCTTAAGTTGCAAAAAGACAGCTAAAGAATTCATTAGACCTCATCAGATCATTAGAAGAGGGTGATATTTTCCTTCTAGAATGTTTATTATAATTATTTGCGACTTGTAGTATTTTCTCTCTAGTGTGTAAAATGGTTTAACTTTCTTTTGAAAATGCATGCTTTTCTGTTTTATCAGCATTCATACATTTGCTTTTGATGCTGTATTGTCTTTCAAATGTGTAGCATTAAAACATTACCTCTTAAGATAGCATTACTCTCAGGTGAGGATTAAAGAGCTTGACTTTTTAAATATTCGTCAATGTTTGTGAGTCAGTAATTTGCCCCAGTGTCATAAGCAATCACACTTGTTACCTGTTTTATTTTTCAGCTGAAAAATTATCCAATGTTTGCACATGAAGTAATGCTGCAGAAACAGCATTGGTTTTCATTCCAAAACATTTTGACTAGAAATAAGGATATATATTGTGTTTGCCTTTCTTCACTGTCCCATCTAGGCCCCTTGGGATTTCTTAGGCAAAGGGAATTTTGAAAGAGAACATTTGTCCTAGCCAGCTGGAGCCAAGAAAGTGTCGTAAACCACGCACATTAAATGACATAATGCTCCACTCTATGTGATCTCTCCAGCACATAATACAGGCAACACTTGTTTTCCACTGTGCCACAGTCTGCACATTTTTCTACACACACAGTCTTCTTACTACTTCAAACAGTATCAGGAGACAGGTAAAACAGATTGCAAGAGACATCTGATGCAAAACTCAATGTAGCTTAGCAGACCTCCAGTACTACTCTAGGTTTTCTGCAAAATGTAAGAGCAAGGACTTAAATCTTCACTAGATAAATCTTTAACACATTAAATTCTCAAGAGTTTACCTTAAATTATTTTTAAAATCCCAAAGTTGAAAAAAAGATGTTTCCTTAATGAGATACTTCTCTCATGCGGCAAGGAAAGATACATTGCACTACACATAGATCAGATCACTCATCACAAATAAGCTGAGATCCAGGGAGCCAAAAGGACTGTCATTGGAACACTGTATTTATAAAGAAAAACATTTGAAAGGGCATAGCTATAAGTACACATCTCTGTGAACTGAAATCTTAATAAAATATGCTTTTTGGTTCAGAAAAACATTAAGAACAGTTGTTTTTAAAAACCATCTAGAAATTAAGCTGTAAGTGGCCACTTGCCTCCTCCTGTCCCTGAAATGAGAAAGGGACAAAAAGGCAGAGATTATGGGTTGAGATAATGATTTATTAGAAAAACAGTAATGACATAAGGAAACAAACATTAACAGCAACAATACTAATAACAACAGTGTTTAAAAGAGGGTGATTTCAGAGAAAATGCTCATGCAATTCCGACTGACCCACTGCTACCACAGCCAGCAACTGTGCAGGTTCCCAAAACAAAGGAGAAAATGATGGATGTTACCATAGCCAGTGTTTTAATCCCTCAAGACAATGAAGAACAATGTCAGAAAAATCATCCGTACTCACACTTCTCCCCCAGGCCTGAAACAAGGGAAAACTGTGATGGACAAACCCTCCAAGTTGACCATCTTTACCACGTCAACCCCCAGCCCCCGCCCCTCAGACACACTCTGTGCTCTGCTTTGCTCCCAGATGAAATAGGAACAAAAAATGGTGGTGGCTACACATCATGTTCACTTTTTCTTCCATCAGAAGCCATGTCCTCGAGCAATGATGTACATAATATGGAGCAAATAACCTAGACATGCCCACATGGATCCATGCTCAATACACCCCTCGTAGCAACTGTGACAAAACTAACTCTGTCCTAGACAAAACTAGGACAAGAACACAGCATGATTGCACTTGGGTAATATAGTCTTTCATCTGGGTTACATTCCTTAATAATAAAACTAATGAAAATAATTGTTCTCTTTAAATTAATCAGCTTACACAGAAATCCACTATAGATACTGCAGAAACTGAAGCAAATATAACAGATTCCCAATTAATTGCATCTTCTCTACAATGCAATTAACTATGAAAAGGCACTCGTATACATGCTGCTATTGTTTCTTGAAATCTGGATGTCTGTGTCTGCAGTTTTCAACAATGCTGTTGCAGATTGAAAAGATAAACTTTGGAGTGCTACTGAGAGAAACTTACCTAGGCATGGTATTAAAACTTGCTGCTTTCCTAAACATCTCCTCAAATATTCTGACAGATCAATTATTATGATTAAAATTTTGACCTGGCATAGCACTTCAGTATTTTACTCCAAACTCCATTTTTCTAGAAGTGTCAGGAGACCACAGAGGCCTGCCCCTATTTGCTTACAATCTAAATATAAAATAACACTGATTCAGATAGTTGAGGGTCTGTCATATCACTAAGAAA
Organism: Thryothorus ludovicianus; assembly: GCA_013397245.1. Taxonomy (NCBI): domain Eukaryota; kingdom Metazoa; phylum Chordata; class Aves; order Passeriformes; family Certhiidae; genus Thryothorus; species Thryothorus ludovicianus. The sequence continues at coordinate 248,805 of VZTB01017961.1, read as the reverse complement.
GTATTAGCCAGCATAATAGCAAACAGAATAACATTTATAGAAACATTATTATTCAGTGTTAGCTTAGTATTTTGGACAGATGCTAAGGTCTTCCTGCTGTTTCTTTTCCTTCAAATGGAACTCTTGCTATTACTGCAATTCAGTAGTATTTATGAAGTACATTATGCCCTTAAACCCAAATTGAATGTTAACATTTTGCAATGTTACCCTCTTATATGTTCCAGTATGAAGTGAAGCCAAAGTAGGTCCAAGAGATGAAGCAATCCAGCTCATAAAATGTTAATTATTGCTCCTATAAAAATGTTAATTATCTCAACTCTAAAATACCAACAGAAATATGAGCATCATCGTCATTCTGAACTTAGAAGTACGGGTGGTCTGATAGTTCCTGCAGAGGTATAGTGGCATTTACCAAGCAGAAAGTAGATCAGGATTGTACGTTATAAAAATGAAGAATACATTTGCTGACTTAATACCATGTATGTAAAAGAAGTTAGAATACTGAGAAAGCAGGCTTCATCTCATTTCCCCAGAAAAAGTTGCTGAGCAGTCACTGCAGCAACTTCACACACCAGAGAAACACTATTCCTACCTGAAGCTAATCATTTCAGAGCAGATCTCTCAGCAGCCATTGAAGAACCAACCAGCCATACTGTTATTTTCCTGTTGCTCAGTTAGCTACCTTCTCCTTGAGTTTCCCTTTTTCTGTTGATTCATGATTTGAAAAGTGGCATGGTCCATGGGATGCCCAGGCACTCCAGTGGAACTTCTTTAGTCCATGAACAGTGTGAGAGTTTGTGCCAGATGCACTTGATCCCTTGCTGTATTTTTGTTCAGGCTGACCAAGAAGCAACAAACCTCACACCCTGTGGTGAACCTGTGAGCTGGAAAGCTCCTCTCTCATGTACAAGGGAGTCAAGATGCCTTGGGAAAATATTTTGTAACCTGGCTTTGAAGCCCCACAAATGCGAGATAACCAAAGTACAAAACTAGAGTGTAGAGCTAAAATAAAGACATCTATTGTGTCTCTGTAGTACTGACTTGTGCAAGATGGAGAAATACCATTACTCACAACAGATCTTTGGTAATTGACTGATAACACTGTATTAATACTAATGAAATATTACTAATACATATAGCAATTCAATATTAATTTCTATAAACTTTATACAGATTTTTCCGTAAGATATAAACTATTGTCCAAATCTGTGACTAAGATTGAACCTAAACAACCTAAGCTGTCTAAGGAGTTGTGAAAGCCATGAGATTCATTCTGAGCATCATGACTCAAAGGAATTGTTTTCCTTATCATTTACATCTCAGGTCTCTGTGTGAAACTTGATTCTAGCTCAATATGCCTTTGTATTCTTGATTCTTCCATGCAGTAAATAATAAGGTGGACCTCGTGAAACTTAACTGAACCTTGGTATAACAGTAATAAACTTTGTTAAATTCCATTGAATGTATTGAACCCTCTCAGATGTATTGAATGCTGTCAAATTATTATTTTACCTCAATAAAACATATTGCTGTTTCTTTCTTTCATCTGCAACAAATTTGGATAGTCTAAAGTATGGCAGGTAGTATCGCAGATTATGTATGGAGTCATGAATTTCTCAGAATTTTGAGTCACAATTTCTCAGAAAAATGTACTTGTGATAACTGATGTGATTGGGAAGTGGTGGAAGAACAGACAAAAGTGGCCAAAGGATGGAAAAGGGAAAGGAATTATTTGTAAAATGCCAGGTATCTGCTAAGAAGCTGCTCACCAGGATAGGAAGAACAAGAATAAAAAGGAGTAAGACCTAAAAATATAAACAGATAACAAAATGGCAGCTGAGTGAATACTGTATTTGAAAATTGAACAGCTGCTAAAGCAGTTATAGGAGGAAATATAAAAAAAATAAAAGTTGGAAGAAAAGGTCGAGATTATGCTTATGGAGGCTCCTTATCAACCTGAGACTGTGCAGATTAGGAAATTAATAGTATCCTCTGAACTGTGGGATGGGAGCATGAAGGGTGACATCAATGATAGCAACCAAAGGGAATATCATTCTTTGTTTTCCAAAGCCAGACCCATCATTAAAACAGAACAGTCTGACAGACCTCAGGGTGGCACTCTATGATACACTGTGTGAATCACTCTGGGATCTGTTACCGTTGAAAAATTTACAAGGAAAAGTAAGGCAAAAAGGTGAAATTGAAACATAGTATTTGTGGTAAGACTGCTAAAATCCTCTACTGAATCATGCTGAGTAGACATGAAGTAAAGAAGATTTGGAGTCCAGGACCTCTCTTAAATATAGGACCCAAACCTGCACCAGCAGGGTAGCGTACTGAGCTGGGAAAATGAGTGCTATGGAGCAAGGTATACCCATAAGATGTCTTAATGAGCTTTCCTACAGCCATCAACAAATTTGCCTGCAAACAAGACATACATAAACAAGAATCCAATGATATTCTATTATCTGCCACAACTGATTATATGATACTAAAACTACTACTTAGAGGAGTCCTAGCAGATCTTAAACCCTACTTATTTGCAAAACGGCATGAAATAAAAAGAGACTCAGAACACAATGAGGGATTAAGTGATAATGATCTCTGCAAACAACTCCCTATCTGGGCAGAATTGATTCATGGCATTGCATGGCATGCTCATGAAATAAGGTGGGACAATCTATCAGCTGAAAAACAGACCCTGAGCAGGTGGTCAATGAATCCATGGTTGTGACCTTCCATTGCAGGAATTACCTTTGCCTAAGTTACTGCTCAGTTCTGCTGACTCCTGGTGATTATCATCCAGACAGCCCATTCATCTTCGTATTTTCTTTTCTTTTCCTTAAAATAAAAGATTAGGCATTCAATATTCACAATGCAATTGCTTAATCATAACTGACCAGCCACAGCTAGTGATTAACAGCTAAAATATAATTGTAAAGTTTGTCTCAAATCTTGAGGGACTAAGATCTTGAGGGGCTGTATGTGACATCTAGTCCCTGAACTACCTGATTCAAAGATTACTAATGTACCAAAATACCTGATTTTTGCTGCAACACAAAAAAGGATTTCTGAGGTAATAGTGGTTTTGGGAAAACATTATTTCCTATTTGTACATTATTCTTAAGTATGTCCCATGCAGGATGGTTAGAGTGGTTGCATGGACCCACCCTCACCTCTCCAAAAAAAACAAGATATGTAACTGGTATCTAACGAGTAGGATTAGGGGTATTAAACAACATGAATGCCAAAGTTTAAGCCAACAAATAAGCTCTGCAGCAGATAATTTACACAAGTTAGAAAATCCATAACAGTCTTTGCTATTGCATTGGAAACTAACCAATGGCTCTTATCGGATGTATTTTCCCAATGGGAAAGAAGGAAAAGGGCCACCAACTAATTGCAAATGCACTACATGCAGCCCAAGTTAATGTCTGTCTTGCTCTTCATTGTTTTCAGGCTCAGTTGTAGGTACAATCTATTGTGGCAGCAATTATAGAAAAAGGTGAATAGGGCACCTTACTCTCTGTAAGAGGTAATCTGGGATAATGCAACTGAGTTTGAAAGGCAATTCAGCTCCTGGTGGTGTCTATGACTACTGACAGTAAATCCACATTATGTGTAAATATCCAATGCTTTAGTATATACTACATCCCACATCATTGGGCTAAAATTAAATCATAATGGAACTGCACTCTGTACAAGAGAACATAGGAAATGGGCTCAACAAAAAGGAAACAGGTAGCAGACTGTTGATATATGTGTTGAGTGAGAACAAGGATTTGTGAAGGCAATGCTATTAAAGCCTAAGACATTCATCTTGACACTGGACACGTATTTGCCATTTTGAGATATATCATGACACAACCTCTGAAACTGTACTTGTGTATATTGGAAATGGATGTGTTTGTTATGAGAACCCGCTGTGATTTTATATTTCTAGACAATATCACTGTAGATAGAAGCAATCACTCAAATGTTTGTAGATTTAATTTTACTGAAATTACAGGCTCTGACTTTAACTATTCAGCACCTGCCACTTCTCATCAATTATTACATTCTAACTCTACATCATATTAGGACTTACTACCTAAATCCATTGGAATGAATCTTACATTGTTATGAAAGCTATTACAGTACGATGGTCTCTATTCATTGCAGAAAAAAAAGTTAAAGAAAATGGACAAAGAATATGTATTGCTGCTCGTTATGAAGCAAAATAAATATCTCATGTTCTGAAGACTGCAAAGGATGAAAAATCAAATTGATGGGATAATTTAGTCAGATGATCACTAACAGCAACAAGAAATTTGATTCTGAGCCTTCATCCTGTTTTGATTTTGCTAGCTCTAACAAAAATGCTTTTTACTTACAATCATTCCATGTAAAGTTTTGGTACTTAAGAAAGAAAATACTCTGCATTTGTCATGTGAAATCGCCCAATAATGTAAAAAAACCTCCATAAATTTCGTAGTAATATTTTATACTACAAGCTGTTTTCTTACCATGGGTCCTCAAGTGTATATGAAGTGTTTGTAGCATAAAGACAAGAGATGACAACATCAGGATTCTGTGACATGAAGGAAGTTGACTATAGTGAAGGACAGAGTGTGATACACACATTTTATCCCTCACTGCACATTCTAACTCAATGTTCCTTTGTATTTTTTCCATGCAGTAATTAATAAGGTGAACTTTGCCATCAAACTTTATGAACCGTGGTAAACCACTTTTAATCTTTGTTAAATTCCATTGATTATATTGAACTCTGTCAAAGTATTGTCTCAATAAAACTTATTGCAGCTTCTCTCTTTTGTGTGAGCTGTCTTTCATTCATCCACAATGGAGTTGTAAGACACCAACTAAACAGACCATGAGCCAGCATCCAAATGAGATCCTGAAATTTTTAGTTACACTTAACCCTAGTAGTAGCAGATGAAGAGTCAGACAAATTTCAGGACAAGTGCAGCATCTACTTCACATTCTGGGCATCTGGAATTAATTTATGTTTTCCCAATTACTTTAATCAGAGCAGAAACAGACCACTAGAAATACAAAAATAACTGACTCAACATAGGATTAAAAAAGTAAAAAGGATTATTTACCAAAATCAATCAGATTTTCAGCATATTCTAGTTAAACATATATACTTACACAGTTCAAAAATCCCAGTTTCCTTCATTATTTTAGGCTAACTAAAAGGCAACCCTGGGAAATATCTGACTCATACAACTTAAAAAGAAAAACATTATGATAATCAGTTCTACTAATAACATCCCTACAAAATGCTTTAACTTCCAATAAATGCTGTTGTTTCAAGCAGATTCTAAACCAAAAGGTAATTACAGAAACTCTTCTTATTCAAATGAGGCAAAGGATCATCTGAATAAAGTGGTGCAAAATGTAAATAATATCAGCCTTTTGTTCTTTGCTTAGTCTTTTTTATCCTCATTTCATTCTGATTCATTTTAAAAAGAAATTAACTTGAAAAACTGAAAAACATTCTCTCACAACACGTAGAAATAAATTTCATTCTCCTCTTGACAGCACCAGGCAGAGATGTTGACATCCTGAATACATCATTGGGTATCAAGAAAAATAGGTACTAGACAAGTTATACTAAAAATATATTTACTGCTACTTTGTCATGGCTTGCTCACTGAGCACATGGAAGTGGCTCTGTAGCACATCTTCCTATTTAAAAGTAAAACTGTTTACAGATTTAAGTGATGGTGATGTGGCTGCCACTGCCTTGCAGATTTCCTACCGAGTGGGCAGACCACCACCTAAAATATTAGCCTTCTTAGTACAGGGAATAGATGTCTAGTAGCCCTCATTTCTTCTTGCCAAAGAAAAATAAACCACTGCTTGTGTCAGATCAAAGCAGTATATAGAAAATTTCCCTTTCAGTCTGTCAACATGATACATTTCATAAGGGTTTAATAATATTTTAAAAAACTCTTGTAGGTGTTTGCCTTTTTTTTTTCAGCTTAACAAGTTTCCTTGTGTTTGATTTTGAATGGAAATGTAAGTGTGTAGTCAAATTCAAAATGGATTATCTGCACACATTAACAATGTCTTAAAGTGTGTTCTTCTCTTAATGATGAGGCACACTGAAGCTTAAAACCTGTTTAGCTTTATAGTTAACCTCCTGTTTACAACCTTTGAAAATAAAGTCTCACCTTTAGTTATCCACACATTTGTTGCTAGAGCACTACAAGTGCTAAGAAAGCAGTTTCTCAACAGAATAATTTTCTTCAAAATCTGACTGGACTCAAGCACACCAGCGTATTACCTGCTCAAGGAAAACTAGATCTTGTACTCAGTGAGGAAAGAAAAGAGCAGGTATAATTAGAAAGCAAGACTAGTAGAGTTTCTGCCAAAGTAGAGACAGAGACCAGAGTTACATATAGTCTGATTGATTGTGAAGCAGAAGCTTGGACTAGACAGTGAAGGATGGAGACAGCAGAAAGGGACAACAGGAGGGAAAGCAGAAGAAAAGACGTATTAACAGTGAGTCTTTGACAGAATGAATGGACTGGAAGAAAACAGAATGTGAGGGAAAAAGGAGTGGCCACAATGGAGAGCCAGAAAGAATACCAGTTTAAGACTTTGGATAAAAAGATGAATTTCAAAGGTCTCTTTCCCTTATGGGAAAAAATCCTACTTAATATTGGCAATTTCTTCCCATGTAAATGATCTCTTTTGAAAGAATAATCATTACTAGTTCCACATTACAAAATATAATTGTTGAAACATAAAACTTTCAGCCCATTATAGTTAGTGTATGTTTTGTCATGATTTTAAATAGGAAACTGAAACTCTAATATGCTGGTTGACTTTGAATTATAATGTCAATTAGACAAAGCAGACAGCTAAACTCCATTTCTATTAATGTGACTACAGGAGAGAATAAATTCTCTGCTGGTATTAAAGATAAAATTCAGAGAACTACCAGGCTGACCCAGCTAGCATTTACTGTAGTCCTTATTGCACAAAGGAAAAATACTCGCAGGTTCTTCAAACCGCTAACAAATGAGTAAATCTGAGACAAGTTAGCCAATTAAATCATTAAAACGAATCATAAACTTGACTCCCATCTGCTTACATTGCATAAATGGAGACAAAAAGAAAAACTCTGCCATCCGTCTTTCTCCGGTTCCAAATAAGTCCAGAGTCTCCTCTACTGAGTCAGACAAAAACAAATGCACTGTCTTTGTAAATAGTTAGTGGTGTGTATTTAGCACTTTGTGGGCCCTATGAAATGCATTCACAGCAGTACTCATTCAAGTGTTTTAATTACTGTAATATCTGCTGTGGCAATAGTCATATAGTAGCATTTTGAACTTAACCTATGGGTACAGCCTCAGGAACAGCCCTAATTATCTGGACTATGCAGCTTTTGTCAAAAGTCCTTGAAAATTTGCATAACATTTTTCCATAAATCTTTTCAAAAAAATGAAATAAAATGGGCAAATGTGTCAATTCTTCAGATTATGAAGGCTAAGGAATAGCTAGGTCATTACAGAAGAGTAAAACAAATGTAATTTTGAGTCAGAACTAACTAACATGGAGATTTAATGCTCAATACTTGAGTGGCATAAGACTAAAAAGATTCCTGCTCTTAATTACCTAATTTGTAAGAAGAGATAGGATAAAATTGACTTGCAGGCTGTGGGACGTACCTGCAGAATGCCATGGCAGGCAGCACAGAGAAGCAAGCACGTTTCATGGGTTGCAGTGCAAGATGTAGCAGGGCTATGTTATTCTATCACCATTTGTTGGACACTGGAGTGGGGGGTGGTGTAATCTTCTGTCAACAGGTCTGCTGATAAAAAAACAGCAAGAGCAGTTTCTTTATCTCTTCCACAACCCATTCTCCCTCCAGAGAGAGATCTTCTTCTGATGGGCCATTGAGCCCCACTGATAAATTTACATCATCCCATTGGGAAATGCTCCAGCCGGGGGGAGGGGGACGGGGGGGACGGGAGGAGGGTCGGCAGGAACCAAGCCCCTCTACCTGGATAAAAATCTAGGATTTGGAGCACCAAATTAGCCTGCTCCACTGGATCCTCAGAGGAAGACCAGACCCATCTATTACCACTGGACCTTCAGCAGAAGGCTGTGCCTTTCTACAGCATCACTGCTTCAACAGAGCCATATCTGTCACTCCAGGAGGACTGCAGCCACCATTTAATGGGACTGCCACCAAAACCCTGACCCACAGGGTGCCAGGTTGTATTCTGACTCTGTCAGTGGGTTTGTTTGTTTTGTAATACTGCATGCTTGTTGTATTTTAGTTCTCCTAAATAAAGAACTGTTATTTATATTCCCATATCTTTACCTGAGAGCCCCTTAAATCCAAAATTATAGTAATTTAGAGGGAGAGATTTTACATCCTTCATTCCAAGGGAGGCTCCTGCCTTCCTTAGCAGACACCTGTTGTTAAACTATGACAATATGGCAGCACAGAGAGCCTTGTCTCTGCCTGGCCTTGGGAGGAGGAGATGCCTGTGGCAGGGCCCTACAGGAGAGGATCTGGCTGGAAGCTGAGAGATGGGTGAACAATGCATGGTCACCCCATAGAAGGACAGTCGAAATGCGTGTTGCTGACGTGGCAACATGGGATAGGTCACGTGGTGAGAATTAGCACATAAAGAAATACTGTCCCTTGAAAAAGTGTATAAAACCAGCTCATTTCTTTTGAATTAATGATTCAGATTCCCTGTTGGTCTGGGTCTGTGTCACGGTCACTCACAGTAATTAATGCTGCTTTACAAACAATAATCCTGAGGTTGATCCCATGCACTACATACAGAAGTTTCTTTAAAATTAGCATATATGTTCTTTAATGTTTAAAGAAAGCAGAGGACTTGCAATACTTATAAAACTTTTTTCGTGTTTTTAAAGTTGGATCCAACTGGTTGTCTTGTTTTGATCATCTCCATACAGTTGAAGTACTTTGTTCTTGCCCATCTCATACTTCTGAGATCTTACCCCTTCAGCCAAAGTAGCTGGAAGTAGCCAAACCTCTGCATGCTCAGCTTTTTATGCAATCTACAAGTCATATCTGAAGAAGTATGTGCTAGCAAAAAGGAAATATCAATCATGTATAGAATTCATAAATAGGTTTTCAAAAAAGAAAATGTGGGGAAAAAAACAGATTACTCTCCTTTCTTTCTTAGACTGATCCTAGGGTAGAGCTCCTAAGATCTGGAAGTGCAGATAGTAAACAGATTACAATTTTGACAGCCTTTATCTTTAATCCTTTCTAAATCTGTCACCTTTCAGAAAAACTGAGGAATGTCAGCACATTTTGACAGGAAGAATGTTTGAGCTTAATATAATTTAGGCAGAGGAGATTTCAGTACAAAAATCACATTTCCATTCCAACCTAGCCCAAAAGTGCTAGTGTAACCAGTACGGCAGTATTTTTGTTTAATCAAACATTAATATTCGCAACTTAAACATTTCCTTTATTCATGTAATCTTTGATTTTTTTCCCATAATACTTACTAGGCTTTTATACTGTAAACTCTTTAGTTTTACAGTGCTATTTCATCAGCTGTACTTCTGAGATACTCCTATTTTTCAATTAGTTTCCTTTTTCTTTTCTTTATTTATTTTTAGAACTCTCTGCAGAGTATAAAATGCAGAAGGAGTACAGGTCACAACAATGTCTGTGAAAAAGAAATAAAATTAAATGGAAATAATAATATATTATATTAAAAGCAGAATTCATTGCTTATTCAGCAGCACTTTGTCATAACAATAACATTAAAAATGACAATCTTATCCATGTTATCAATAGTATAGACCCATAAAAGCAGTTTTATTAGATATGCAACAAAAGATATTAAAACAATTGTGCATTGAAAATTCTGGGAATATTAAAATACTCACTGGCAACTGCCCAACTTGCTTGTTCAGGCAATAAAAACAACTGGAGATGAATTCTTGAGTTGCAAGGAAAGGGGACAAAACCCCTTATTGGTGATTTTTATTTATCATTCAGTGATATTCCACCAAATCCTTAGTAACCAAAAGACAGGTATAGACTACACAGACATGAATATTTGATCTTCAAAAAGCTTCAGCTAAGTGTCAAATATGCATAATTTTTAAGTGAATCTTTTACTATTTTAGAAAGTTGAAGAAACAGAACACAAATTTTTGGCTCTTGTATTTGACAATCCAGTTACTAAACAGTGTGTGTCTAGACTTGGGATTCTCTAGATGTCTGGCAATAACTCGGTCATTACATTTTTAAGCACAAACATTCAGCTAGAAGTATCTCATTGCTGAAATCATAACAGCTGCCAGAAAACAGGTCAAGAAGAGGAAAAGTGGAGCAGGGAACAAGGTGCTATAGCCCGCCTATTCTCTAGGAAGGCAAGCAAGAAGAACCTAGCTACATAGTGATCTTGCTTTGTCCTCATATGATCTCTGCGTTACTCCTGAGCTGCTGTATAGAGAGATCTTCGTACGTGAGGAAACATTGGAGTGATTGAACTGATGGATTTCCTCAGTGCTGCCTCCCTTCAAGCAGCAGAGTTGCAAAAACTGCCAGACCTCTCTGGGTTGATATGTACACTCAACACAGTCTTACTTCTCCAGGGGAGGCTTGTCCTGAGCAAAATGAATATAAGCCATTCCATACCAGCCTCTCCTGAGGCTTGTTCACTCCCTGGTGCCTTCACAAAGACAGCTTGTACTTTTCTATGAGTGTGCATGATTTAACGCCTGTCTTTAGGAGTTTCATCTATTAGATCAATTTCCTAAGTTCAAATTCCAGTGAAGAATGTTATAACAAGGGCTGTGAAATCAATGAAAGCACATAAGTTTTTCAGGCCTTTGCTTAATTATGGCCATATAGTTTTGGAATTTGCTGAATTAAGCTCTAGCTGATTTACAGTCCACCCCATTTTCTTGTGTATTTTTTTACTTTGGTATACATTAGTTATCAAAAGACATTTGGATCAACAGGAAAGTGGCCACTTAATAACTACCTGAATTATCCATCTGTAATTCAAAATTTGCCATTGCTAGGAACCTGTTTATTTTTTTCAGGCATTTATATAATTTATCAATGAAGAAATATTTTTCTTGCATGTCAAATTATTATCTTGACACCAAATGGTCTCCATTTGCTTAAGCAATCTTCTGAAGCTTTGACATTGCTACTAATGCAAGGCACCAGATCTCACTTAACTATCCTCTGCAGATGTAATTAAGTACTTCCAAATGTTTTGCTTAATTGCATTCCTTAATGTTCTGAGTGATGTTTTGCACTTTTCCTTCAGTTACGAATTGCATTTATAGCTTCCAGTAATCCCATTTATCATTGCAATTTGCTTAGCTTGAAATGTGCTACATTAATTAGTTCTTTTCAAGTCTTTCAAAAGAAATGTCAGAAGATCATTAATTCTATATGGGCAATTTATTATTGCTTAAGAGAATTACATATTGCGGTCTGTTTCTTTCAGAAACTTCTATTAGAAACTTATTTCAGTATTTCCCTGTATAAAAATTATCTAACATGATCACCTTTCATAAACCCTCCCTAGTGAGTATCATTGTAAATTTTATGGTTATAAAAGGCTCCCAAGCATTCAGCAGCCATTTCAAACAAATAGCACTAGGATTTCTTTTTTTTTGTAAACTGTTATTCTAAAATGTGTTCAAAAAGCTGTATATATCATAGGAATAAGTAATTTCCATGATTTATTAGTATGTGACATGATAATGATGAAGGTACACCGTACAAAGAAACACAGGGAACCAATAGTGGAATTGTTCTTTTTACAGTTATTAATCTGTAGAAGAAAAGATTGATTATTTTCTTTCTTGAAATAAAACAAGATTACAAACCTGGTTCTGCATTCTCTTGGGTTTCAGCATTGTGTCCTGGTATAAGTGTTTACTGTTTGTTCACGTGCTTGATTTCGAACACATCAGTTGTCACATTGAGCTTAGTGCCTCTAAGCACAGGAGTAAGTCTTAGTAAGATCACAGTGTTGTTCACAACATGTTGACTCTGCTCCAGGGGAATTTCTGAAGCCATCTGTTCCCCTCCTGAAGAGGAGATGAGAAAGATTAGGTATTTTAAAAACCCTAGGAAACACTCAGCTCCTGAATCTACTGACATTCATACTGTTACAGTTTAAAAGGAGATGTGGTAAATGGTGGAATAAAGTGAATGCTAAACTTGAAAATCAAGGTGGTAATTAGATAAGAACAGAATTATCTGTTAAAATAAACAGAGGTATGGCTTTCAGTTTACACTGTAAACTTGAAGTGGGAGGAGTTTCAACTGTTTGGGAAATTAGCAGAGCATGAACTCATACATCTTATAATAGAAAAGGCACATATTCCCTTCTAAAATGCCTGTTCAGATGCCCTTGATCATGCTCTGTGGCACTGAATTGGCTAGTTTCTGTTTTATCAATCTGTTCCAAAAGGAAACATACTTTTCTAAGGGGTTTTTTTCTGTCTGCTTGTTGGTTTTCTGGTTTTGTTGTTTGTTTTTGGTTTTGTTTTGTGTTTTTATTTTTTGTGATTTTTTTTGTGTGCTTTCTGTGTTTTTTGTTTTGTTTTTTTAATATGAAAAGAAATTATCGCAGCTTTAAGTGTCAATAAATACATCTTTTTCTTTTACTTGTTTGTTAATATAATAACTAAAACCTGGTTGTTTGCCTGTAAGTAAGAGAAAGCTATAAAGCAGAAACTGTTTAAAAAAAACATAGACTATTATTGATCCCTTTGAATTATTATTTAAAACACAATGACATTACAGTACATAAATTACTTCTAAATGAGCCACCAGGGAAAGAGTATGTTTCTTTGGGAGAAATGTTGTTATTCAATTTATTTTCTTTAGATTTCACATCCTAGAAATAGGGCAACTATTCACTTCCCATAAAGGCATAATTTCTTGTGAATAAAATAATGCATTATGAAAACAAACAATTCTTGTCAAAAACATTCATGTTAAAGGTATATTTCAAGTTTAGAAGTTATCTAGAAGTTTATTATCCTTTTTAAGTCTAAGTAATACTGTGGAGTTTATTCATCTTACTGGACTCATTAATGAGAAAATCAGTATTTACCATCTTTAAGAACCTTGACCTCTTTCTTCACCTCGATAGGTATTGGGAATTTATCATACATTTTGTGGATCAGAAGGAAACTTTCTGAGTTGGTGTTGGCTTTGCAATATGCGTGTTGTCACATTATGACAAAACCTGAAGACACAATATATCCATTATACAGTTTGGGATATGATGGATTAACTGGATTTCACTTTAGTTGGTATGAAAGAAAACCTATTTTTTTGTGGCATCAATTATTAAAATATAAATATGAATTATAAAATCACTATGATCTATACATGATTGTTTAAGTAACAACTCAAATTCTGGATCACACTGAAAACTGTCTCCACTAGCTCATTCTTATCTCATTTGCTTTATAAAGAACAAAACCCCCAGTAATATTTGACTGGAGTTCTTCAGAAGTAAGCCTGGAATGAGATGAAAACTAGAAAAATACTATGAAAGGGATTCTGAGTAAGAAAGAAAATTGGTCTTTATATAAGAAACAGAGCAAAGGATTAAGGAATTAATCAAATATCAGAGTAAGATGAAATAATAATTCAACACAGAGTCCCCGGCCCTACTCCCCAGGTTTTTCTTACTTATGAAAGTAGAAACTTGCTTATATTAGGAGACTTATTTAGTTCTTACCTTGTATTTCCTTTTCGGGTTATTACTGTCTATAACATAGTGCCCTTGTGGGCACCTCTTGTCTTTTTCCTGTGAGATACAGAGAGAAGCAGCAGGCTAAGCAACAATAGGATATTCCAATTACTACTCTCTATACACAGTATCTAGCAATAATAGAATATTATTATGCTTTTCTTTCTATCTATTTTAAGAATGGATAAGATCAGCATCTCTGCAGAGGGTTTCCAAGCAGATAGTTTTTTTTCAGAGTAGAGTTAAGAACTACATGACCTCCTGGGGGCCTTTTCTAAACCTGAATTTTTATGATTATATCAACTCTTTGAAGACCTATAGATTGTGCCTTGTTCAAAGTGGAATATTCTCTCATCACTTGGACAATGCTTGGGTAATAGCTTAAATTATAGCTACCTTTTTACATTAATACACCCAGCACTCTTCTTGACCTTTAGATACTTTGCTATTATCCTCTCTGGAATGAAAAACAGTTTTATATCCTTCTGCCTCAGCAGTATGCCATTACCATTTCAAATTTCTCATAGAAATAATTAACAGAAATTTAAGGAAAGAAAGTCATCAACATGCATTTTGCTGTGATTTACAGCTTTACCATTGCAAGACTTATGTGTTTTAATGGCAACACAGAAAATGAAGGTTATATAAATTCTTCTAGTCAAGAAAATTGCTGATTACTAGTGTTTCTGGTATATGCAGTATGTTCAAGATTAAAGGGTTTTCAGTCATGTTACTGGCTAATCTTGATTCTTTTTATGCTTAAAGCTGTAGATATGGAACTGCAATTGTAACTATTAGTGTGTATATACCACAATCTTCAGTAAAATTTTTAAATATACACATACTTCACAAACCATTGTGATCAGCTTCCAGACTACCACTGATCCACAGCCTGGTAAAAGGCTACTTCTCTTCATTGAATTAAAAAATATACATCCTTATTTGAACAAGTAAATCCTTTGACTGGAAAATAACACTTTCTTAAATGTTCATAAAGTTATAAGAATATAATATCTAACTTAAAATGTAGGTATTCTGTATGGATCTTCTATAGCATACTTCCTTAAACCATTTCCCAGCACTGTAACAGAGCAGTATTTAAATTTATATTTAAAAGAATTAGAAATTCTCAATGTTCAGAAATAATGATTTTCCATCTAAATATACCTTAATATTACAATTTAGCTTATGGAAAAATATACTGCAGTATTATAAAGAATTTATGCAGAGTAGTGTGCTTCTAATATCATTACTATATAATACATTTCAATATTTTCACTCATCTCTTACAACACTGAGCTACAGATTCTGTTTAAATAAAAAAGTGCATTAGTGCCTCAAAATACCAGACATATTTTGACCCAGATACTGCTCTAAGTTCCTTTCTGCAATAACACAAGAACTATCTTCCCCCATCTATTTACATACTATGACAAGACAAGGTTGACTGAAAAGAAAGGTTGTGTAGAAATATTTTTTCTTCAATGTTTCAGGTCTTCAACAGTCAATAGTCAATATTAGCTGAGAATGGTTTTGCAAACTGCAGAAATAGCAAGAAAGAGGATCCTGAAATCTACAGTCCTGTTATTCTCATTTCAGGGTCTGGTAAAGTTATGGAGAAGAAGTTTATTCTGGTAAGCATTGTAAAACACCTGAAAGGCCATGCAGTTAATTGATCACAGTCTTCATGAGAGGAAAGTCCTGCTTATCAAACCTAATTTCCTTTTATGACAAGGTAGCCCATTTGGCTGATCAAGGGAAGCCAGTTGATGTGATCTTTTTGGATTTCAGTAAAGCTTTTACTACTGTCTCTCACAGAGTCTGTCTGAATAAAATGTCCAGCTCACAGCTGGATAAACACATCATGTGATGGGTGAGCAACTGGCTCACGGGAGAAGCACAAAAGTTACAGTGAATGAGGCGACATCAGACTGGTGACCTGTCACTGCTGGGGTTCAGCAAGGATCCATCCTTGACCCTGTGCACTTTAACACCTTCATAAAATACTTAGACGCAAGACTGGAAGGGATACTGAGAAGTTTGCAGACTGCAAAGCTGGGAGGGGCTGTTGATTCTCATGAAGGTAGGGAGGCCCTGCACAGAGACCCTGACAAATTAAAGGGCTGGGCAGTCAGCGACCATATAAAGTTGAACAAGGGAAGAGCCAGATTCTGCACCTGGGATGGGGCAACCCTGGGCATACACACAGACTGGGGAAGGAGATGCTCAAAACCACTCCTGTGGGAAGGGACCTAAAGGTCCTGGTCTGTGGCAAGCTGACCATGAGCCAGCAGTGCCCTGGCAGCCAGGAGGGCCAGGCATGTCCTGGGGGGTATCAGGCACAGCATAGTCAGCCAGGCAAGGGAGGGGATTTTCCTGCTCTGCTCTGAGCTGGGGCAGCCTCACCTCAAGTTCTGGGGGCAGATTTGGGTGCCACAGTATAAAAAAGACATTAAACTATTGGAGAGTATCCAAAGGGGGGCAGCAAAGATAGAGAGGGATGAGGTCACTTGATCTGTTCAGCCTGAGAGGAGGAGACTGAGGGAAGACAGCATCACAGTCTTCAACATCCTCATGAGGGGAAGAGGAGGGGCAGACACTGATCTCTTCTCTGTGGTGACCAAGGGAATGGCCTGAAGCTGAGTCAGGGGAGATTTGTGTCAGATACCAGAAAAAAGGTTCTTCTCTCAGAGGATGTTTGGGCACTGGAGCAGGCTTCCCAGGGAAGTGATCATAGCACCAGTGTGACTAAGTTCAAGAAGCATTTGGACAATGCTCTTCGGCCCATAGTGTGACTCTTGGGGATGCTGCAGTGCAAGGGCTGTAGTTAGACTTGATGATTCTTTAAGTCCCTTCCAACTCAGCATATTCTGTGATTGTGTGAAGTTAAGTCTTAGGCACTGTGAGTGCACTGGGCGTGCATGAAAGTTACTCTCAACTTGAAAATTCTGTCAATTTGTAAGTTGAGTTCAAGAAGCCAAAGTAAAAGAATTGATTTAAACAATCTTTTATTTCAGCACACAGTTTTTCACATATTTATTATCACAGACAATAATAATTTCGATATTTTATTGCGATTTAAGTAGATTGTACTTTTTCCTCCTTAGTTAGATATAGAATTTATGAAAATATGGAACTGTATAATGTCTAAGATGGAAATATCATCAGCACTTCTCTCAGCTTTCTAGAAAAGTGACAAGAAATGTTGAACAATCTACAAATTTCAGCACTGTGCTTTCGAACTTACACTAAGGGAGGACAAAAAGATAGTATATAGATGATATATAAACTGTGTATATATATGCAAATAGATTTTCCTTATTTAAGAACCTGAGGACAGTGTAGAGTTTTGAGGGTCTTCTAAATATGTCAGAGACTGATACACTTTGTTTAGGAGATGCTTTGTTAGTTTGATGGTAAGTGATACAGTCTAAATGTGTGCAAAATTAATGCATTAGTATATCAGTAATCTTCATAGATCAGAGTAATATACTTACTAATAATGGTCATTAAATCCTTATAAATATCTTAAAATAATAGTGCATTAAGGGTAAGCTCTTTGGGGAAAACTGCCACTTTGTGTTTATACACCACCTAGCAGAAAAAGGAACTCTCTTTTTGTTTGCTCCTTTAGGAACTGGTGATATATGATTATTAAAATGACATATTTTTCAAAATGGAATCAGGAGTAAATAATAACAAAATGTGGGGGGTCTAGCAAGACTAATGAAATTGCAAAAGTGGTGACATTGTTATCTATTTAATCACTGATACAACATAAGCCATTGGTTATTCCTCTGCAAATGAGGAAATCAGGCTACACCTATGAACAGGAGAACTGATTGTTTCTTGGAAATTTGTAATTCAGAAAAGAACTAAGAGGCTTTAGCAGACAAGCCACTGAACACAGAGTCAAGTGCAGAACTATGGGAAGTGAGGTTAATGGCATCCAACCAAGATAGTGGGTAAGACTAGAACCATATGTGAAACCAGCGCTCAAATTGTTAATAGGTTCCACACTACAAAGAGACTATTCAAAAGAGATAAACTAGGCTAAACTATTACTTAAGGACCTCACTGTATATGGAAGGAAAATACCTCTAACCTTAAAGATGACTAGAAAACTGCATTTCACAGGAGAGTCTTGGGTACAAAAGTGCTCCCTAACTGTGCTAGAGAAGCAGCCAGAGCCCTCAAAAAGAGAAATGAAAACAAAACAAGAACTTATATTCACTTTATAAAAATGCATGTGATTAACCATTAGGAAAAAATAGCAAAGGAAGATGAAAATTAAGATGTAAGATCATTATGGATATGTTCTAGCATAAATAGAAGAGATCTTATCAGACACAATACACTAGATTCGACTTGTGACCACCAAATAGTAAATCTCAACTATTTCTTATTTGTTTTTAGTGTCATACTAGATTAGTATCTAACTTTTCCAGCAAGGTCAGAAATGTAACTTGGTTAATGTCAGGAAGGGATGCAGTGTGACCACAAATAAGGAAGTAGTAAAGCTATTAGAGAGCAGCCAAAGGGCAGCTGTGAAGATGGTGAGGGGTCTGAAGGGGAAGTCGTATGAGGAATGGCTAAGGACACTTGGTGTCCTCATCCTGGAGAAGTGAACACTGAGGCTGCACTTCATAGTAGTCTACAACCTACTTGTGAGGGGAAGAGCAGGGGCAGACACTGATTTCTCTCCTGACCAGTAGCAAGACCCTGAAGCTGTGTCAGGGGAGGTTTAGGTTGGATATCAGAAAAAGATTCTTCTCCTAGATTAGAAGAGGTTCCCCAGAGAAGTGGTCATGGTACCAAGTCTGACAGAATTCAAGAACATTTAGACAGATCAAGACAGCATTTTTGCCTAAAATTTAATTTTATCTTCAAGTATACTCATATATATTAAGTCATAATGACTGAGAATTTCTGATTTTCCTTGTGATTATTTAGTCACAACAGAAGACTTCATGTTCTCTTGAGAGGTAAGTGATTAAATGTACATACAGATGCCCAGGGGTAGCTCTTGTCCTGTTCCATAGATGATAAATCTGGGGTATGTATTCCATAATTTGACATAATTTCTTGGGATCAATATGCAATTAAGTAGTTTCACCATGGCAACTTCACAGAAAGTTCCCTCTAGTCATCCATTGGGTAGACAGAATCATGGATGTCATCTTTAGCAAATGTTAAACAGAAGGCCAGTGCCTGTGCTGTCTGTTGGAGCATGAACTTGTACAACAGAAATCCTGGAGTTGATGGCTGGTTTCCATGGTTTAGGAATGGTATTTCCCAATCTGGAGCGTATTGAATGGTATTTTCCCAATCTTGGTCCTCCCCTGTCTCCTGCAGCAGGCTGGAGAGGAAAATTGGAGGCAAAACAGGTAAGGATCACAGGTTGAGATATGAACAGTTTTTTGAAGACAACAGTGAAATAAGACAATAGACAGTAAAAGCAATGATAAGCAGTGACAGAGTGTACAGGAAAAGAGATGAGACTCACACATGATTTCTCATGACCGACAATACCCAACCACTCCCTTTGCCACATTACATCACCCAGAAGGGAGCCTTTCCCTCTTCCCCAGAAAATGATGTGAGAGGGTACAGAATAACCTCTGGGTTCTGCCATGCCCCCTTCCTGGCTACTGCAAAAATTAATGCTGTCCTGGCCATAACCAGGGCCTTGACAGAAGGGAAGAGACAATAACAACAAAAAAGTCTACTTTGCCCATTTAGTTGTTTTGTTTTGTTAGGCATGTCAGGCATGAGTGCTTGGAAATTTATCTTTGAAAAAATAAGTGAAGAAAAATGTGTATTGCTGTGAAAATCCATTCACAAATAGAATCAGGGAAGAGGAAAAAAAGACTTATTTTTTTGAAGATTGGTGATTTTCCCCAGCAGCAAAACACGTAGATGTGACACAATCTTTAATTATGGTGCCAAACAAAATCAATCTAGTACTGGACAATAATCTGTTGTGTTCAAAAAAAGTTTTATGAGACTTTCAAAATTACTATTAGATTAAAATTAGCACTAAGTCTCAAAAAATATTTTGCTTCACAGAAGTATAAAGACATTTGCATAATACATGTTATCATACTATTTCACACTATATTATTTTAAAATATTTGGAGACAAAGTATAGATGAGACATTTAATTTTTCACATTTCATGTCTTGCTTTGCAACATCTACAAAATCTTTAACACTGTAGAATAAAGATCTCCTTTTTAAAGAGTTTTTCTGAAAATACATTCCTATACTATGTCATGTTTTCTTTATTTATGTTGTAGACACATCGCAGAAAGCCAGGGATTGCTAGGGATTAAAGGTATAGTATTTAAAAAACATGTCAGTTAGAAGAGCTCAGTTGATGCATTCACACCTTAAAAAAACAGTAATTTATTAGTTTCATTTTCCAATAGCTAAAGATTAAATAGCTACCAAAATCTGTGTATCATTTTCAAAATTATAATATTTGATACATGTAAAGGGAATGAGGAACAGAAGAAAGAAAGTTGTTCACACAGTTTTTAAGCAAGGAGGGGCTCCTTCAGAAAGTGTTGCAGTGGATAATGCATGAAACTACATAGAGTCATTTAGGTTACAAAGGACCCGTAAGATTACTGAGCCCAAATTTTAATCCAGCACTTCCAAATTAAATTCCACCATTAAACCACGTCTTTAGGTACCACAACTGTACGTCTTTTAAATACCTCCAAGGACAGCAACTCACCCAATTCCCTGGGCAGCCTGCGTTGCATTTCCAGCAGACATCTGGATGCTGAAGTGATGCCTGAGAACAAAGACTTCATCTGCCTGTTCATCCTTATTGGATGGTAACAGACTCCCACCATTCTCAGGCACATCCTTGGTTTCTAAAACACCAAAAAACCTTGTGTCTTTCCTGCTGCATGGATCTCCTTCCCCTACCTCCACTGAGATGACAAAGAGATCTGAGACCAAAGGACCGGACTTGAAAATCATACCTCAAACCCCAGCATGCCCAGACTTATCTCTAGAGACCATGGGCTTTAATCCCTTTCCGTCTTCAAATCTAGTTTAAAATTTTTCAGTGAGCCCTGCTAACTCCTGCAGAAAGTTCCCTTATTTCCTATTCATCACCAAAAGGTCTGGTTTTGTGTAGACCAATCCATGACCAAAAAACCCAAAATTCTACTGGTGGATACCAGACTCAGTTGCAAGTCTGCTGGTTCGTCCTGCTTATTCCCTCATCATTCCCTGCAACTGGAAGTATTGAGGAGGACACATACCCACGAATACCATTTCCCGTGGCTATTGCTCACAGAGATTTGTTAGTTACTCTGAGAATCACTAAGGTGGATCATTATTGTGATACTGTCTCAAGATATGACCTGCAACTTACAAGAATAATGTGAGCAAACTTAAAAGATGGCATGTGCCTGGGGTGGGTATAAAAATTGAAATGATGATTTATATCTGGAAATCAGCATCAGAAATGCATCGTGTTTTAATCTGCAAATGCAAAGAACTGCAAAAGAGGTGTTGATAAGTACAGAGCCCACAAGCGTGTAAGCAAGTAAACTACAAGGTTTAATGGCTAAGCCCAGGCATATTTAGATCAGAAGCAAAGCAGCTAACTTTTTTTTAATTGATTAATTAATTTTTTATTTCTGAGCAATCTCTAGGATTTCTCCTCAGTGAATTTCTTATGCATTTTAAAATGTTTCCTAGCAGATATAACTAGAAGATACAGGTTAGACATAGGAGTACCAGGGTGAGAGACCACCATACAGTCGTATGATCTAAGGGATCCTTCTGACCCTGAATGTAATTAGTTTGTAAAAAGTGTCCATTTTGTTTCAACAAACAGTAATAGCCAAAATACTTTTTGTCAAAAGCACACTAAAAACACAACTAGGCTGTAGATTTCAGCCATGAAAGAATTAATTTCAGTTGAGGATGTTTATTTGAAATGCCGACAGTAAGTGAATAGAGTCTAACAGGTGCTCCTATAATTAACAACACATTCGGAATGAAAGATGAAATAATTTAGAGCAGTATTATCTTCAATTGCAATTTTCACAGATCTCAGGCAACTAAAATATCATTTTGGTTAAAATTGCACAATGTTCTTATTTTAATTTATTTATAAGTATACTCATGGGACTGTTCTCTTTATCCAGCTTGTGCATTAACATTTGACTGTATTGCTGAGTTTTCAGCACGTTTCTTTCCTTTTAATAAACTGTTCCTGAACTTGATGGGGACAAATGAGGACAGAAAGCATATTACACTTGAATATGATATATTCTATTTCAATCTCCTCTGCACACTAAATGCTTTTAAATTGCATAAGGTTTAGATATTCTATGGGGGCTTTTTTGTGTGTTTGTTTGATAGGGTTTTTTAATTCTAATGTTATTACTCTGCTTTTTTTAAGTTTCTTTTACTAAAGTAAGAGGGAAGAGGCATAGCTATGTTTATAAATACATTTAGAGGCAAAGACTATTGGGAATTCACTTAAAATCTATCTGTGTTTGAGTATGTCTCATCAGCACTTAGCAGAAGAGGCAAAAAGGCAACAAGAGGAGTAAACCCAGTAATCTCTTGCTGCTTCACAGGGACCTGATGAATTTCACTTTTCTCAAGCACAGGGCAAAGACATCAAATAGTTATATCAGAGTACAAATACTCAAGGGATTCGTCTTGGACTCAGAAGAAAAGATAGAACTTGTCATTAGTTAACCACAGGACTAGTTGCATACATAAAAAAAAAAAAAATTAAAATATATCTTTCCAGAAGAGTCTAAAAGACATGGAGAAGAAATGTGAAGTAGATAGAACTGGAAGAGCTTGAGAAGTCTTCATGGCCTAAAAGTGGTCAAGCATGATATTATTTCTTAGCAAAAATACAACTATAAGCATTCTATTACTTAATTTCTTCTCCCCCAGCTCCAAAGTGATGGCTTTGTGAAATCTGCATTTCAGTTTATATACTAAACCCAGACATAAACCATAACATAAATGCTGATATAAACCAAACCTGGACTGCCCGTCTGATACTGAGACTTTTGTGTCCAGCATTAGTCAAAGGATGTAAGTATTCACATCACATTTATTGTACTTGGAAAGAGGCCATACTGTATAGCTACAGATTAAAAGGATGCGTAGAGATACAAAGCTATCAGCACTTGAATTCTGCTCTGACACAGGTAGCTTTAAGCAGTAGCTTAAATGAAAAATAATACAGACGCTTGTGAAGGGTCTTGCAAGGGAAATCTTTGCCAGTATTAAAAGAAAAAGAATCTATTTATCTTTAATAATGTATAATGAAATGTGAAATTTGTACAAAATTTATCTTGCTACTGAACTCCAATTCTATGAGATAAATAAGCTCCAAGTGTTGTCTTAAGATCAGGTTTCTGTGTTAAAACTAAATCTAATGAAAAATTCATTTTAATACTTTTGTCTATATTAAAGGAACTTTCTCAGTCTACAATCAGTTCTAAAATCATAGTAATATTTTTTGTCCTGCTACCATTTTGATACCAAATATTATTCCATGTAACAATGCTAGGTTTGCATACAGATGTCCATGAAGGATGGTGCAATGTACTCTTCCATCTACTGCTTTGAAAACTGACATTAATATATTCTGATATCCCATTTCCCTAAGGAGTTCAATTGTATTATAAGCAATAGAATTTGACACATATCCTAGACTCTGAGACAAATTAGATTTTTTATTTTTCCAACCTTTCAGAATTACATCTTACAAAGTTGGCTAAGGGAATCTCTTGCATTATACAAACAGACCTAGGTATGGCAGCACTAACAGCTAAACATTGAGGAATCAAATCTTTGCTCTGATTTTAATTCAAAGTTACTCTTTTTACTTCAATTTATTCACTCCAATGTGACTAAGAAGTCTGTCACAAAGAAAACCTTATCAGGTTTGATAGTCATAACCTTTAATGACGACCCTTCTAATCCACATTTAGTAAATATGCTTTGTCATTCCTTTCTTGCTTTCATTAGTTCTTTGAGTTGAACACTAATTTGTCCAGCAACTGTCAATAATATTTTTCTTCTAGATATTTTTACAGTGCTAGATTATGGTGAAGTTTATGTAGGATTGCCAATTATATTGACTAACAATTGATTTAATTCTACTGAGATAATGATTACAAACTGCAATTGCTATTACAAGTATTAAAATATCACTGTCCCTAAGCATTTAATGGCAGCTTTCAGTAAATTTCGCTAGACTCGACTGAAAATGAACGCTCTTAAGCCCTTGGAGTTATCTTTTGTATAATAGCAAATACCTCTCATGTCAAAGAATGGTCATGGCAACATGCATACGATAATGTCTAAATTCAATGTGCAATGACCATGTTGGTTTTGAAGCTGGTAATGTACTCCCTCTGAAGTTCCAGACCAGCCAAAAGTAGGGCAGAGAATGAGAGAAAGAAGGAGGGAGAGAGGGAGGAGGGAACAGGCTCTGGACTCAGCTCTCAACTGTTGTTACTGTCTCCTAGCAAAAGCAGAACTAACTGTTCTAAGGTGAGCTTCCTTCTCTGTGCACTTTTGGTCTGAAAACGAGCACATCACTGTAAATAAAATATTACTACCTAATTTTAAACTGAAAAGAGCAGGAGAACAGACTCTATCCGCAAGCAGCACTAGTGTTGGTTGGTGCAGGATTGCCATCCCTCAGCTCAGGCAGGAAATAGCTTTTGCAGCCCCTTTTTCCTGGGTTTCTGGAAGTCCTGTGAGACTCGGGTACACAATGTAGAAGGCTTGGTGATCTAGGCCTTTAAGCATGTTGCCTGAGCAGAAGGACAGTGATTCCCCACAGCAACAAGGTCTCGAGACACAGCCTGACTTTTCCATACAGTCATCTCTGCACAATTTACTGGTGAGGAAACAACTGTGTCACACCAGTTTAATTTCTGCTATGATATATAATCTGGAACAAGAGCAGTAAAAAACCCCAAAAATCTAAAATACATTATTTTAATGAGCACTATTTTCTTGAGTTTATGGTGCCTTTCCCTGATATTTAGTTGACCACAAGCAAGAAACAGCATGTGAATAAATTTTATCCCAATGGGATGCATCCTGAATATGTTACCAGAGCTATTAGGCTAAACTATATAATTGAAAAATATACTGTGTGGCAAGCTGCCCTTCCTCAGGCAATCTCCTACAACCAAAGCCTGTTAGTTATTGTTGAATTGCTTTGGAAAGATGCTACTTCCCAACCTTTTTCCTTTCTTTTATCTTCAACTCTAACCAAGCTGCTAAGACCAAAGTACTAATATCACATTATTAATCCAGTAATACACTGAATTTCTGCAGTTAAGATCTGATTTTGAATTGTTCAAAAAGAATATTATTACAGATTCTTTAAATTCAGTTAGTAGCTGAAGATACCAAAATGGTTTTTAAAAGGAAACAGAAGTTTTAAGCACATTTTGAGCACTTTCTCAGCCTACATGAAGGGAAAATAAAGACCAGAAGTAAAGTGACAGCAAAACTGAATATACACAACTCATCAAAACCCAAAACGCAAGACCAAAGTTTAGGTGATTAAATGCTAATTAGACAATTAAAATAATTTTAGATCCAAACAACAGATTGCATTACTGGGAGCAGCTAAGAAGATTTTGGTTCATCAGCAGTTCCAGAGCTACAACTGGAAAACAAAAAAAGCCCAGAGGCAGTAATAGCTCAGATAGAAACCATCCTTCTGCAACAAGTCTGAAAAATAGGACAAAGAAGAGCAAGAAACGCTCTGTTCTTGTTCTGCTATTCTTTTTTTTTCCCCAGTCTCAGTACTTTTAAACACTGGAGTCAGCAGCTGCCTCCTAGTGAAAATTTCACACCTCACAAGACCATCCCAAAGCTGTCCTTGTTCCCCATTTATTAAGATGAAAGATGGGCATGGGGAAAGAGGCGCATTGAAGGGCAGGAAAAGATCTGTCAAAGAAGGTATGAGTTGATGTTTACTATATTCCCCTTTCTACAGAGTTTTAGATGCCGTAATAAGGGATAAGATTTGAAGAAACTACAGAGGGTTTTGGACCATGAACAATCAGAGGCTTGTTCAATTTTGCATCAGAATGCTTAAATTTAGCCCTAAATCCTCTTCAGTATCTTTTCCAGCTCTCATCTATCTTATTTTGGCTTCCCAGGCATTTACTGAGGATGCTAGTAAATGGTGCATGCATGTCTAATGAGCCTAGTGAGTTTCCTGAAGCAAAGAAAGAATCTTGGGGGCAGGATTACAGAGGAACAGGAGAGAAGTCTGAATACTGAATAATTAAGAAATGGGATAGGAAGGGCAGGGGAGACTATAAAAAGAAGAGAAATTCCAACAGACTTCTTAATCCTGCTGCAGTGTCTATCTGCAGCAAACATCAGCACCATACAAAACCTTAGATGTAAATTTGTATTTATTACAGTAAACAAAACCTGATGTCACTCCTGCTATATCTATCACTTCTATTTCCACCTTTTTTTTTTCTGCCAGTATCATGAAATAGTTTTTTTTTCTGACTTTGTTATATTTATACATTGTTATGTCATTGGGATTTTTATACCTACCTTGTCCTAAAAAATCTTCTGAGTCACCATCCCTGGAGAAGTGCAGTGCTTCATGCTGTCATTTAGTGATAGACTTGGCAGTGCTGGGTTTATGGTTCAACTTGATCATCTTGGGGGTCTTTTTCAAACTAAATGATTCTATAATTCTATGATTTTCTTTCAGTACAAAAGCTGTGGATCAGTCAGAATGATCTCTACTCAAAATGTGACAGGCTTTCCCTCATAAATAGTAATCTGAGATTAGCTCAGTTGATGAGAGCCTGGTGTTAATAATGCCAAGGTCATGGGTTTTTACCCTCCGTGGGCCATTCATTGAAGAGCTGGGCCCAATGTTCCTTCAGGGTCCCTTTAAACTCAGGCTATTCTGTAATTCTGTAAATAGCATGAAGTTGTATTTGTGAAGAAGAAATAATTTTCAACCTTTTTCAGTTTATGGACGTCTAAGTATTTCCCATGACAATTGTGGAATTCAATTCTGCAAATTTATTACAAAGACAGCTTTGAGCATGTCCTACATATTTCCATGTACCTCAGATAAAAGATTGAAAATCTCAGACTTACACTTCAACAAAGCAGATCAATTAATCTGACAACCAAAGGGTGCTTCCATGAATTTTGGTAGATTTCCATTGCTGTAGAAGTTACTGCTACTTCTACATCCAGTCCAGAACATGCTTTTTTAGGTATCTCTTTCACAGAAGTGCTAAAGGCAATGAAAAGAAATGTAAAAAGAAGGAAGGGTTTTAGCTTCCCAATAAAGCAGTCACTACTTACATACAATTTTGCCACCATAATTACTTGCCAGAAGTGGATTATGCTAATCATGGAATGGTTTGGATTGAAAGGAACCTTAAGGATCCTCTAGTCCTAATTCCCCTGCCCTTGACAGAGACACATTCCACTGCATCAGACCACTCAAAGCCCCATCCAAACTGGCCTTGATCATTCCCAGGGATGGGGCATTCACAACTTCTCTGGCTAGAAACCTGTTCTAGTGCCTCACAACTCTCACCATAAAGAATTTCTTCCTAATATCTAAATCTACCCTCTTTTAGTTTGAAACTATTACCCCTGCTGCTATCACTACAGACCCTTTTAAAAAGTCCCTCTGCTTTAAGGTGTCCCTGGAGTTTTCTCCAGGATGAACAATACCAACCTTCTCAGTCTGTTTTCTCCACAAAAAAATAAATAAAAAATAAAAAAAAAAAAAAGAGGCAAAATTTGGAAAACAGATTAGATATTTGCAGTTCTTCATTAAAAGTAAATTCTTTGACTTAAAGGACTGCTGCAAAGATCACCAGATGGTGCTTTGTACAACCAGGCTGGACTTGCCTAATAGCCAAAATGGCTAGCAGCTTACAGTGAGGTTCTTAAATTTGTACTTTCTTTTGTTGGCAGAACATATCAATGTCACCTCAGTTGACTGGACAGCCACTTAGAATACTTGTCTGTCATGTTAGCATGCACAATGTCTGTGCTTGAAGTACAAACAGTTCTTTCAAAATTCAGGGAATGAAAAGCTAAGAAAAAGCAATGAGCAGGAATATTTTTGCCAGAAATTAACAGACGAACACAGACTGGAAATCCTCCTGCTGTGCCCCAAAGGCCAGCTCACTTAACCTTTGCATTGCTTGGGCTTTTACCTTTAGAAAAGCCTAGGAGAAGGTAGAAGGTTGGTCTACCAAGAAACCCCACTGTGTCCAAGAAGGGAATTATTTTGGATACTCAGACATATGGCATGACCTTCTTAACAGAAATGCAAAGCAATAGCTGAGAATTCAACAAATAGACTAGCAAATTTCCTATTGAAAATGTGCATTTGAACATGTAGGGATAGAGTAATATTAGAATGAAGAAATTCCAAAACAAAATCTACGCACTTGAAAACACAGTGGTGCGTGTTCAGCATCATGCCTGCTTTTTTTGATGACAGAAGTTATCTTTCTCCTTTTAGCTCAGAAGAACCAAAACAGACAGAATAGAAATGGAGCTTTATTCCTTCCTTCAATTCAATTTAAAAGTCAATTAAGTTCAAAGCAATAGATTCAAGATTCCCCCATGGAAATCATTTTAAGGCAGGGATGGCAGTGTTGAGTGAATTTGTAGCACAGGTGAGATCAATAACTGAGTGAGGTGACAATCTGTGAATGCAATATTAAAAAAGAAAAAAAAAAAAGGGAAAAAGAAGATGAAACTGATGTCAGTACTTGGAGGAATGGAAAGACAGATCTTCAGGAAGCTGTATGTAGACAGGCCCTCGTGCTAAGCCACATGAGTTTCACCTGGAACTAAAAGCTTTCCCTTTTGTTAACCATTGTCATACTGAGAGACACAGATAAGCAGGCAAAGGAGGACTGGATGTGGCAGCTCAATAAATGTGAAAGCTACCATTAGTGTCTCTGCTATGCAGTGGTGCAAACATAGTTAAAGCTTAGGTAGTCATACTGATCATAACTCTGTCATATATTTTTCCCTTAACTTTTGATTTTGTTGGCAAATATTATCTATCTTTGTATTGGTTTTGTATGGTCTCAGGTTTTTTTCTAGGGAGCAGGGGAGGAGGCTACAGGCCTGCCTCCAAGGTGCTAGAAGCTTCTTCCATGTCCACCAGAGCCAATCCCTGCTGGCTCCAAAGATGGATGTACCACTGGCCAAGGCTGGTACAATTTAAAATGGTGGTAATACTTCCATGATAATGTGTTTAAAAAAAAAAAAAAAAAACATAAAGTTGTTGTGTAGTTGTAATTCCAGCCAAAGAAGAGTGAGAACACATGAGAAGAGTAGCCCTGAAGACACCAATGTCAGTGGAGAAGGAGGGGTAGGAGGATATCCAAGCACCAGAGCAGATTCCTCTGCAGCCTGTGGTGTAACCAGGCTGTGCCTCTGCAGCCCATGGTGATCCATGGGGATGCAGAGATTCACCTGCAGCCCACGCAGAGTTCTTGCTCTTGCGCAGCTTCTCTTCTCTTGGAGAAATTCATGGACAGCTGTCTCCCATGGGAGGGTCCCCACAGTGCAGGAAGGGAGCAGTTTCTCCCTGCAAAAAAGGAGCTGGAGAAGCCTTGGGTGATAAATTGACCAAACCCCCTATGTCTCCCTGTCTCCCTGCACTTCTGGGGGAGAAGGCAGAGCTGGGAAGGAGGGAGGGGTAGGGGAAAGGGCTTATTTTATTTCTCATTATCCTTCTCTGATTTGATTAGTAATAAATTCACTTCATCTCTCTAAGTTTAATCTGTTTTGCCCATGATGGCATTTGAAAAGCAACCACTCCTGTTCCCTATCTCAACACATGAATCCTTTGTTATATTTTCTCTCCTTTATTCAGCTGCAAAAGGGAGTGAATGAGTCACTTTGGTGGGCACCTGGCATCTGGTCTGGGTCAACCCATGACAATGTTTGATACCAGGAAAGACCTGTAAAAGTCCTTGTCACCATGAGAGGAAAAACAAAACAAAAGAAATGGAAAACAGGTAGCAGATGTCTCAAAAGAAA
Organism: Thryothorus ludovicianus; assembly: GCA_013397245.1. Lineage (NCBI taxonomy): Eukaryota > Metazoa > Chordata > Aves > Passeriformes > Certhiidae > Thryothorus > Thryothorus ludovicianus. The sequence goes on along the minus strand of VZTB01017961.1, from coordinate 218,954 downwards.
AAACAAGTTGTAGCTTAAGCCCAACAAAAATTATTTGACAATATAGGCCCTTCATACAAAACAGAAAGACTAAACCTGGCTTTTTAAGTTCTTCCAGTTACAAACTATTTACATGCTAAATTAATATGAAAAAATATATCTTCCATTTCATACATAAAAAATATGCAGATACCTATACCACTTTGTCTTAAAAAATTAGCCATAGTATAATCTTTGAAAACATGGTTTTCTTATGGCTACAGATACTGTGCTATTTTGCACTTTACTTCAATATATCCTAAAACCCCCACATGTAATATATATCTAACTCTAGAAATAATTCAGACGTGTTTGCAGATGGTAAACACCTTCAGATTTATAGGTACTATGCTGCCTCTTTGCTCATATACGTCACAGGTCTTTACTTCTCTCATTAATTATAAGCTTGTTGTAAAATGACAAAAACATTACATGGGATGAAAATACACTTCACAGTCAATGTTTAATTTCATCATAAAACCAAACATGTAAAAAAGTTAAAGAATTTTCATAATAAATCTTAGAGTTATAGTTCTGAATCTTACTTTAATTAACATAATTAAATCTAGTAGCTCCTTTTAGAAATACTATATTTCAGCTGACAAAGGAGTTTAATCAGAAGTTTAGAAATACTGCAGACAGTACTACATCTGCACTAAAGCTAAACGACAGCAGAAATGCATCTCAATTCAGAAGGATCATTGGCTCCTGTTCCTGGCCAAATTCCAGTTTAGTGTTTATGCTTTTTATATGTCTTTCAATATACAAAAAAACCTTAAAGGAATACGTGTCACTCATACTTACACCATACTTGCACCTGTCTGTGCAGGCATAAAATGCATCTGCAGTGTGAGTTTTTTCCCCCCTGTTTACCTAGAACAGATATTTGATAGATTAAAATAATCATACAACACGAAATCCACAAGCATATACGTACACTTTATACTGTAGTTCATACTTTCCTTACCAGGAAGAACCACTAAATGAATCGTTCTCCTTGCTCCATAGCTTTTCCTTTCTGAGCCTTGTGCCATGGCACACTTTGTACTACTACTGCAACATCTGCTCTTGTGCTAGGCTGGCTTCCCACTTTTGCAGGCTCAGGAAACCCCTGACAGGCTGTTGCACCATGCCTGTGGGTAACTCCCCATCATATAATCTGCCATCCTGTTATGTTCCCATCTCGTGGACTTCACTGGGGAAGAGGAGAGGTCTGTAATTTACATTTTTCCGTACAACATATTCTGTTTAAATGAGGTAACATTTAGTATAAGGAGAGATCACGTTATGTTCCCTAAAGATCAGAAATTGTGAAATGATGAATAATTCAAGTTCGTGGGTTTTTGCTCAAATTAAATGCAAGTTGCTCATCTGCTGTACAGAACTGGGTTGTCTGTGCTCTATTAGGTCTCCATTATGGACTGCAGTCCTTGAAGAACTAATCAGAGCACAATAAAATGACTCTAGTTGTCCCCAATTATCAAACTATACTAGAATGTGTCCACAGATTAAATGGGCAAAAAGTTAACAAAACTGTTTTCATCAAAATACTGCTTGTTTCACCACAATCAATCTGACTCTACTTACAACATGAAGAACATATTTTGAAAACACGCGCTTAAAACTGATCATGTGAAATAAATTCAACAGCCTCATCCATGGAATATGTCTTAAGTAATCACTAGATTAGAAATCTTTAGCAGTTAATAATAGCAGACTTTGCAGGGTTTTGATGACTTTCGCTTTACATGCTGCTTGTGTTATTATCTTCATTTTTAGATTCTATTTTTCTTTCAGAATGGAGAGTATTCTTTATATTTAAATAATAGATAAAATATCAGTTTGGTCATAACAATATCATAAATATATTTTATGGCTGTATTACAATACAGAGATCATGCCTTTCATCCCTCACAATAGGGCCATACATTCTAATGCAATGTATAGTAGCTAATGCATGCTAAATACCATCATCTTGAGAAAGATTCAAACCTAGTAAATTTTGTCTTTCATTATTGTCATGAGTGTTGCAAAGTTTGTCATTCATTTGCTTAAACAGTGTGAACTTAAGACACTGAATTATTTCTGAGTCTCATATGATTGCATCAGGACAGACACCTTTGTTTTACAGGAAAACAGTCATGCCATAAAATTATCTATCATACCATAAAATTATCTATGTCATATCAGGAGGGGCACTTCTGCCGTATCATTTTCTTTGCATCCTTCAGTTTTTTGATTCCTTTCTTTACACACCAAACCACCTAAAATTCCCAAGTCATCAGTGCAGTCATACATCCAGAAGACTATGGAATGAAGAGTTTGCTATCCACGTGCTTGATTCCTTCTCAACTGTATAGATTTCCCACTGGTCTATGAGCACCTATTAACCAACTATGGCAGTGTGGTCATGATTACTTAAGTGCCTTGTCTCTGGACCAAGGATACTTGGTAAACTGCTCTGTGCAATAATTAACCTGTGTAAAAATAATCAGTGTAAAGTCAATTACAGTGCATGTTTTCAATATGTATTCACTCATAATTATGCTAAGAATTGCATTTTCTTTGCATTAACTTGAAATATTATATGCAGTTGTTTGGGAACTGTATCTTTATTGACATATGGGTGTGGGAGCATATTGTACAGTTGCTTCTCCAAGTGCACATTCTGGATTTGTCTGCTGTCGGTAACCAATGAACCTGTGTAGCAAAATCCTAAAGAGTATGAGAGGACTTTGAGCTGGTGACAGAAACGCTGTGCAGTGTGCCATGATCCATGTGGAACAGTTTTTCCAATGCTACAGCAGAGGTTTCCATCATTATATGAGATATAAAATTGCTATCACTTCTTCTATCAATTTCATCATTTACTCTGTAATTTAGTTTACCAGTTTAGAGTGATAGTGCTTTTCTTCTTGAGATCCTAAAAAATCTGACATCTGCTAAGCACATGATAATTAGAAGCAAGTGTTCAATAGAACAAGCATTGAATGAAAAAAATACAAGTATAAAAAGGTCATGATCAGATATGAAAGCAACCTGTTTTCCTGGGGGTTTTTTTGTTGGTTTTTTATTATTGTTACTTGCAGTCTTTATTTCAAAAATTCACATAAGCTAAAGGAAGTTATCTTTTGTATTTGGGTTCCTGAATGTGTAATAGGCTTGTTTTTTGGGTTCTGCTGTAGAGTAATGTATATTAATTGCTGTTGGTTTTAAACTGTAGAACTTCAAATAGATACCAACTTGAATTCTTGTGCATAACTCATCTGATACTGAACTAATAGGAGGCCCAGTCTGAAGTTTCTGCACAAACTGAATGAGCCTCTCCAAAGATTTGCATCCAACTTAGAAAAACATACCTGGATTGTTCTGAATTTCACTTTTAATATCTTTGATTGCATCAGGTTTTTATTTAAATGGCATATACCTTTTGATGTTTAAAAAGAAAAAGCCCAAACAAAACCAGAAACCATAGGAAGATCACACAAAATACTGGGCTAATTTTGAATTAACCTTGTATGCCACTACCAGAAAGGATTTCAAAAGCACAGATTAGAATAGAAATGAGTCAATCATAAACTTTTACTTTGGGATGTCAGATACTTGTCTGTCATCTGAACTTTGAACCATGCTTTGAATCATGCTTATCCTTAGTCTCATTTATATATGCTGTGATTTGCTTTAAAACATGCTACTTAAAATATCCTGCAAACTCTCCACCATTTCTGTTCTTTGTAAACAAAACTTTAAACTTTCGAAGTAAAACTATTTATGCTAATAGCAAAAAGAAGGCTAATATATTTTATTTGCCCATTAATGACTGAATTCTTTAGTCAAATAAGCTATGTCCTGCTTCCAATTCAGTGAATACATTTTTTTCTTGATTAGGAAGATGTGTCCAAAGTTTTTAGACTTAAAAGAGCATTTTTTTATTCAAGCCACCCTTCTACTTGTAATAATGCAAGCTACTTCTCACTAGTCTAAAACATACATAAGATGAGGACATCGCACAGTAATTTCTCAGCTACTACAACACTGCCGTTGCCAATCTAACAGGTGAAAATTGGTAGGAGTCACTTCTGTCTCGATGGAGACATATGGACAAAACCTAACTCAGCCCTATACTCCACACAGCAACTTAGCTACATTAAAGTTACTCATGGGTCAATCAGCTGGTTATGTCATGGCTGAAATCAAAGCTATATCACAAAAGAGGCAAAGCAAAACATAGCCATCCCAAAAATAAGAGCACAGAGGGAAGAGGAAGAGGAGGTCTGTGAGTCCTGGTAAACCAGACCTGTTACTGCTTACTGGTCCTGAACACAGAACCATGACTAGGATATGTTTCCCCTTGTTGGTCAAACTATATCTATTGCTCTCAGACCTCTCAACAACACAGTTAACTTTCCAAGGCTCTGGCAGAGCAAAAAGAAAACAAATCTGTTTTGCTGCCCTAAGAACCTGCTCATGTCAGTCATTCTGACAGATGGCTCTGGTCAGACTATGGTATCTACCAAACTGGACAAAAAGATTATCATTATTCATGCTGGAGCTGTGGACTTGCATTGAAGCACATGACTGACCTACATAAGTGGACTCCAGATATAAACTGGGTTAGAGTTCCTTTTTACCTGTTTCATGTGAAGAATATAAAAACAACTCCAACTATCCTAAATTGTCTGCTAGTAAACCCATTACTAAATTTACATATCACTATAATAATAAAACGGAACAAAAGTAGATAATAAAATACAACAATATTAACCCTATAAGCTCACACTATCACTGCAAAAAATCTACAGTGTCTGGAATCAGCCTCTTCTTCAGGTTGTCACATATTAAAGAGAATCTGCAGGTACATGTGAAGGATTAAAACAGAAACTGTCTGTGCATGCACAGCATGCACTACCACATATCTTTATATTCCAATCTGCAGCAGGAACAAAGGAAAGCAGTTATTCTTAAACCATAAGGAATAGTTATGAAGTAGGATGCTGAGTGATTAATCAAACTTGCCACAGCTCTCTTAGATTTGGGCCCCATGCTCCAAAGAAATCTCCATTTGTCTCATTCTTGTTTCCCATGCATACAGAATAATCTGGGTAGACTCATAACTGCAGTCTCCAGGCACAAGGCTGAGTTTAAATCTAATACTATAAGAAAATACTTTAATGTAATTTGCCAAGTACTACCAAAACTATTTTGTAGATAGGAAGTGTTATGTGATTTTGCTTTAGCTGAGTTTGCAGATTTCCAGTGTGCTTTCACAAATGTTCAAGCAGCTGAATATGGAGTGCTGACTAGTCAATAAATGCTTATCCTGAACCATGCTGGATAATGGATTTAAAATTGTATATCTTTGAAGTTCACTGATTCTAATTTAGACCTCAAGAAGGACCTAAGAGACTTTTTTCCTCACTCTGTCCATTAGGTCTAATTAAAAAAGCTACCACTTACAGTATTGCCCAACCAGTGATTTTTTGTAAATATTTACAGAAATCAGACTTGTCCAAAGAAAGAAGAAAATTAAAACAGCACATAAATTTTCAAGAAACCTTCTATTTTCCGATATCATGATAGTTTTCAAATTTACATTCAGCACACATTCAGAATTTACAAGCAGAAAGTATTTAGGCAGATGATTTTGAGCTATTATCTGTGTTTATATTTTCAAGCTATTTTTCAGGTAAGTCTGCAAAATGAACTAATGTATCAAAAAATAATTTACATCTTCCCAGTTCTACAAGACCTAAAAGCAGTTGATTCCTCGAAGTTGTGGCTCTGGACCTGTATCAAACTCTTAACTGTCATTTTTAAAAAGTTAGCATAGCTCTAAATTTTCTAGTATTGAAGAAAAGCTGGAAAACTACTTGTTTAATTTTAATGAGAAATAAAAGAACACAAAACTTTTTTCCCCCCAGTTTTTCTAAACTGCAAAATGGCTTTATGACTTTCACCAGGATGACAAACAATCATCTGGCGACATACCAAGCTGGCAAGTAGAGATTCTGGCCAGCTGGCCAAGAGCACGGCTGGCTCCTGCCCAGCTTGCCTGCTGTCCAGCTCCTGACTTCCTGACAGCTTCCACCATTCTCCCCTGGCCAAATGCCTTATCCTCTTGCTGGCTGCTTGATTTGCTGCAGCCTGAGCTCTGTGTGTCCGGCTGGCTGGTAGAAAGGGTTGAGCCTGCTCTCCAGCTCCCCAGATGCACAGGCACCCATCTGGTGTTTGGGATCTCCAACAGAGAAGGGGGCCAAAATGGACTGTTAGCCTTTGCCAGAGATTCCAGACTGCTGACATTTACTTCCAGCATAAAACAAACCAAAGACTCCATAACTCAGGATTGTCTATAAAAGGGCAATTCCCTGTTTCCTCTCATCAGCTCTGACTGAAGACTAAACAGCACTGAAACAGTCTGGAGTGCTTTTCCATTTTCAGTAGTATCCTAGTCCATGAAATGTTCAGTAAGACCTTATTTGGAATAAAATAACACTGGGTTGAAATAAAGGTAAGAAAATTATTTGTGAAGGTCCATATTCCACATCTCTTTATAGGGAGGCAATGTGCAAAACACATGGTAAACAATGACAAATAACTTGTGAGTGTACTCTCCTGCTTCAAAGGAAAGAAAAAAAAATTAAGGAAATAAAATTAAAGTTCCAAAGATCTCAGATTAAACCTGAGATGAAAGAGAGTGCAATGCAAAAGGGTTCTGATGCTCATGTAGATAGCCTTTCTTCAAATTAAGAATCTTACCTATATATCAATATCAACGGTATGTAAAAACAGCTTTCAGTGGTCTCAGTATATAAATACATATATATATGTATGTATGTATGTATGTATACATATATTATTTATATGATTTTCCAAAAAAACCTCATCATAAGGTGACAATTCTACTGACTGACCTGGCTGGGCTTCCCTCTAGTGTAGAGACATCCACCCATACTGGTAAGTGTAGGTATTTAACATTGCATCATGCATGACTCCTTCCATGGTCAAA
>VZTB01017961.1:185668-211914 GCA_013397245.1 Thryothorus ludovicianus | reverse complement strand
AAAAAAAGAAGTAGAATTAAGTGTAGACTAGAATATAATAATATAATAGAAGTTTTGTAGAAGCTCTGTGTTTCTGCAACATGACATTCTTGAGAAGTAAGAAGCAAGCAGTAGATCTTATGTTCTTTGTGCCTGAACTCCCTCCTGCTGCTACCACCCAAAAAAGCAGTGGCAGCAGTTTGTGGAAGAACTTGAAATGAGTTTTGTTGTCAAGAAGCAAAACCCAAGAGACCTATAGTTAAAAGAACTTAGATGCACTAAGCCATCCTACTTCAATTCAGTGCTACCATCTTAAGGTAATTAATTAATTCCCTTCACTGCAATAAAAAACACACTACTTTGGGAAAAGAAAGATCATGAAAGTTATTCACAAAGGACAGGAGAAAATGCAAGGCTTCCATCAGCCTGCAGAGAGGATGATCTGTAACTTTATCCATAGCCTTATCCGTGCTTGAGCTGTGTAAAAATCTCCAGTCTCTATTCCTGCTCCCTGTATTATAACACTGAAATATGAATTCTTGGAGATTTTGCAATTGGTTTAGTTATTTCAGTACTCATAACCCATAATACCAATGAATATTTACAAGAAAGTTACACAGTAATTTTCCTAGGCATTAAATAATCACACAGTTTATTCAAAAGCCTAGATCAAACCAGATCCACAAAACTGACACATTCTTAACACTGAGTCTACTAAAAACTGTGAGGAAAGGTACAGCTTTAGTAGTCGTACTCTTCCTCGAATGAGTTTAGGAATTGTTAAGAACATGAAGAAGAAAAGATGAAACCCTCATACTTTACATACCTCCTTTTAGCAAAAATGTCACAGATTTATTTCATTGTTGACTCTGGACATTTCAGTGAGAAATTGTAGGGGCTGACCCAGTTCCTTATGGACCCCCACACAGCTCAGCTTTAGGGAATGGAAAAAGGAGAAAGGATGAAGGAGGTTATCAGGGAACAAATTTTTCATTTTCAGATGTCATTTCCATCAAGCACAGGACTGGATGAGACAGAATTGGATGAGACATAATCATGCAATGTCACCTTCTACATTTATTAGGCAATGCTGGGAAATAAATATATTAAGTAGCAAGGCATATTCTTGTTTTTTAGGCTGTGGAATATGGAGCCATGGAGAAAACCCTCATTTAGTCTAAATAAAGATGAAATATTTTTATAATAGATTGAGTACATTTTTACTCTAGAAAATGTGGTATTCAAAACTTATGAGGATAAACATCCTATATTTTTAGATACATTAATAATATGTAAGAGTACTCAGCTAAGCTCATCTCTTCTTATTGCCTTGAAAATCTGTTACATGGACTAAGAGAAGTCTTATTAGCTGAAGATGGGAGTGTGGCACAACTTTTCATTTTTAGGTGAAACTGACATTTCAATGCATAACCACATTGCATAGTGTAAGACTGTAGCATGAGGAAATGATAAAATAGTAGCTTTCATATGCAGAATTGAAGAAAGAAAAAGATTACTTTGAGCTAGGAAAAATGTTGTTAGATTATAGAGCAGTTATCCCCTTTTCCTCTCCTCCCAACTTCCTTCCTCCCCAAAAAAAGAAATCAATTATTTTTCTTCTGAAGATACTTAGCAGTGCCATCATGAACATTATTACAAGCACCCAAGAGATCCTTGTACCATTGTTTCTGGTAAGGAATGAAAAATCTGCTTGATGTACTGAATTTTTTAACCTGTTTCTCTATGCATTTTTTTTATTCCTGACTTTTAATCTAGCAGCTCTCATATTTTCCAACCACAGAATGATTTTCAAATCATACTTTCTAGATCAACACATGCGCTAACAGTGACAATTTTCAGATTTCCCTTTTAAACTTCATAAGCCAGCTCAACCACTTTCCATGGTAATATGAATCACAAGCATGAAAGTTTGGGAATTACTGTGTTGATTATAATTTAGAAGTCAAGAGAAAACCCCATTTTGAATTCAGGCTAGTATTATAATGAAAAAACAAGGATGAAGATAATATTGATGACAGCTTTACAATGAAACTTTACAAATTATTTTTTTTTCAACTTCCTTTAAGACTCATTTAAAATCTTTCTTCAGCAGGATAGGGTTTGGACCAGCACACATTAGCAGTCTTAACTCACTGTGCAAGGAGCTAGTGAAAGATATCAGTACATGGCAGATAGCCAATATTTACAGAATGGCTTCTTTCATCTTTAAAGTAAAAATCTCATTTTTTTGTTCAGCTTCAGAAAATACCTTTTGTACTTCTGGAAGTTATTTATTTGTTGAAAATAAAAACAACAATATTGCAAGCAATTTCTGCAAGGTCATATATATTTCCACATTTTCCTTGGGGTGAAAAAATCCCCACCATCTTCCTAAATCTGATGCACATTCTTCACAAAGAATGTTTTATACACCAAATAGCTGTCCCAGCACTTTCTCACAGCAAAATTGCAGTGCCATGGACAAATGAAGCTCTCAATGAGAAGTTTAGAGCAGAGAGGTATCTGCACAAAAAAAAAAAAAAAATAATTAGTTGGAGCTTGTCCAAACCAGGATGTAGTAAAAAGCTGAAGTCTTGCATAATTTGTGGATCCATGGAATTGCATGGGTTGCCCCTTCCATGGAGCGCTATTGGCTTGAAAGTACTCGATGAAAGAACATAAAAAAATAAAACTGAGATTTACTTGCTTCAGATGATTCTGTAACTCAGGTGACAAGTACAACACAATTTTTAAGTTTAGTGTGCTAACTTTCAAATTTCTGCACATTATCATCTTTATACCAGATTGTATTACCAGATATATGACACATATGTGTCTGAGGAGGTTTAGGTTGGATATCAGGAAAAGGTTCTTCACCCAGAGGGTTGCTGGGCACTGGAAGAGGCTCCCCAGGAAGTGGTCACAGCACCAGCCTGGCAGAGTTCAAGAAGGATGTGGACACTGCTCTCAGGCACAGGGTGTGACTCTTGGGGTGTCCTGTGCAGGGCCAGGAGTTGAACTCAAGGTCCCTTGTGGGTTCCTTCCAACTCAAGATATTCTTCTATATTGAAGAGGTCAGTGAGAGAGGAAAATAGGGGAAAACCTGCTCCATGATGAGCATATTTTTTCAATTTACCATTATTCAAAACTGTCAGAATTCTTCTTTTTGCTAACGTATTTTGGAAAAACTTGCAGCATTAACTGATTTTCCAATTTTTTTTTTCAATACTACTGACATATTTCATTCATATTGGTTAATGACCTCCAAAAGAATTTCAATTTCTAGAGTTATAAGGCATTTAAACAAAATAGGCATTTTTAAATATACATGCATGCATATATGCTCATATAAATATGTATTTATATGTATATAAAATAAAGAAAAAATACAAAATCTACATCAGAATGAGAAATCATAGTTTTACTACATTTGTTATTATTAGCTCAAGGCAGTCCAGCAATTTTTCCTGGTTTATTTTTGTAGTGTTTTAGAAGTAAAAACTGGATCAGAAACTGGAGAATTTTTCAAGAAACAGAAAACCCTGTTCTGTTCTGTTCTAAATCATTACCTTACTGAGTTGTTTTGTGCCTTTGTGATCAACAATAACTTATTAATTGTCCTTGTCTTCCTTGTAACACATTGTCTCAGCATATACTCAGCTAAAATTCCATTCGCAGGACACAAAGTATCATACTCTCAATCCAAATCCATAATCTGAAAGAAGGCCTCAAGAAAATTACTCTGGTGTGTTGGATTACAAAAAGCTAAACATGATCAAGCCATGTGCACTCCCAGCCCCGAAGACCAATCATGTTCTGGGCTTCATCCAAAGCAGTGTGGGCAGCAGGGTGAGGGAGGAGATCCTGCCCCTCTATTCCACCCTGGTGAGACTCCACCTGGAACATTGCATCCAGCTCTGGGGCCCTCTGTACAGGAAGGACATGGATCTGTTGGAGTGAGTCCAGCGGAGGCTACAAAAATGATCAGAGGGCTGAAGCACATCTAGAGTTAGGCTGTTCAGACTGAATAAAAGAAGGCTCTGGGGAGAGGTGATTGCAGCCTCCCAGTACCTGAAAGGGCAAGAAGAAGCATAGAGAGGGACTTTTCAAGAGCCTATAGTAATAGGGCAAAGGGATTTGCTTTAAACTGAGATTCAATTTAGATTTGGTTTTAGGAAGCAATTCTTTACTGTGAAGGATATAAGTCACTGGAACAGGTTGCCCAGAAAGCTGTAGATGTCCTATCCCTGGAGGTGATCAAGGCCAGGCTGAATGGGGCTTTGAGCACCCTATTGGTAATGGTAGGTGTCCCTGCTCATGGCCGGGGGATTAGAAGTAGATGATTCTTCAGGTCCCTTCCAACCCAAACCATTCTATAGATTCTATGATCTTTAAATGTACTTTTTACACAAACGTCATCCAGAAATGTATTCATTGCTATTCACATTTCCTAAAGACATTTTAATTCAAGTTATTAGCAACTAGAGATCAACTGTTCTAATAAATAAAACAAACCAACAAAGTGCTGCATCTGAGTTCTCACCCATATTACAGTCAAAATGACAATACATTGCATGACAATACAAGCAATAGATTCAAAATCTGGGAAGCTATAGTTATTTTTTTCTAGTTTGTGGCAAGCTTATCTGACCTGTCACAGCCATTTATATGGTTCATCTGTTCAGAGGAATAGTGCTCTGAGATCACATATGGTAATTTTGTAATTTTCTTTTATATTTTGAAAAGGATTACCTTATGACCCCCTAGCAAATTCTCCATTTCCTCCTTACATTTGGATTACTTTTGTATTTTCTTCTTTATCCTCCCTTCAACAGGTCTTCACTGACATGCTTTGTACAGTAGGACAATCTAGGGTAGTTAAATTTCAGGAGAAAGGTAATTGAATTCTAATGAGCAAGTGGGATCAGCAGAGATCATTTCAGGTGATAAAAAAAGACTTTTTCAAACTAGCAATGCTGAAGTTAGAGTCAACTATTTGAGTTCCAAATTCTTATAAGCGTAAGAAAAAACTGATTTCCTGCTCTTTGGACACCTGTATTCCAACAACTACAAAGGGCCATCATTGTTTATGAGGCTATTATATACCTACCTACAGATATTTCCTATAGTCCTATGAAATACAGCATGAACATGTAACAACATTAGTTCCAGTTCTGACAATCTTTATTTCTAGTGCTAGATATTTTAAATATAGTTCTGCAGCTACAGAAGCATTGTTGACTATTGCTATGTGTGCATGCACAGAGGCTCTAGTGCTTTCTCAGTGTTCGGCCTACGATGTTTAGGATATACTGCATAAGGATGCCACATTTAGATAAAACAACTGAGCTTGTTTGGCAGATAGTTTCTTTTGTAGATGCCTTGTGTTTCTTCTCAGCTTTGTCATTTTTTCACACACATTTTTACTACTTTGACTCTTCTTTAGATGCCTCAAGTAAGCCTAAAGAAAATTATTTGCTTTTCTCCTCCCACCCACTCTCAGCTTAGTGAGATAAACTGACATGCATACTAAGTACTCCAGAAACATAAAGGAGCTGTAAAGAAAAAAAGTACCAAGGCAAGAAGACTATTTGGTCAGGGTTGGGAAGGGATGAGCAGGCTGTAGGGCATTCTACCTATTTCGCAGATAAGTTGTTAAGCTTGTTAGGTTTTTCTTGTTTCAATACTCTACTTACATGCATATAAAAGTTATCTGGATCTTATCCAAGCAAAGACAATGAAAGTTGTAACTATTTGATGTATCTAAAGTTGAGTCACTTGTACCTGCGGCTTTAGGTAGTTGTGACAAACTAACACCTTTTCATCTATACTGCAATTGTTTTAAAGTACTGATAAAGCAGTCTGGTGCACTGCCGTTCCCCATTACAAAGATTGTCATTCTTTCCATCTGTAGAGAATGAGAAAGGGATACATTAAAAGAAGCTTTTAGGCAGAATTCATTATGGCACTTGAAATGACCTTTGAAAATCGTTAGTGAACCAGTTATCAACACTTCAAGTTTCATTTCTCTCACCACATCTGGCATATTTTTTTGTACAAATAACTTTTCTAATTATCATTAAAAGCATTTACTCTGAAGTGTAAAATGCTATACAGCTGATTAGAAAGCATGTCAGTCCAATGTGTCTTTGCCTTCCAATTCTGAGACTCAGACATTTTCAGTATGAACCTACGCCCTTATTATATCAGTAAAAGGCACATATATGAAGAAATGTTTTCCTATTAGCATTGATTAAGAAGTTTCCTAGCAGCTAGTATCGATGCTCTATGCCCAATATTAATTTTCCCATGTTACACTACTCTGGTGATGTTAATTGCTTATACACCGAGACAAAGAAATACATCAGCCATTGAGAATGGTTATGCTGAGGCTTCTTAGCTTTATTATAGAGCCTGTAAATCTTCTAACTCTAAATGCACACAATGCCACAGAAATATTTCAGACCAGATTCTCTGCAGCAGTAAATCAATAGAGCTCTACTGAAATCAATGGAGCCAGCGTGATTTACAGTAGCTCAAGGTCTGCCCTTTCGATTGCGCCCAGTGATATAAGAGACTCAAGAGGGTTATTACAGTAATATTCAGGAATATATTTTCCAGTAAATTACAGTTCTTTAAAGACAGACTGAGGAAACATGGATAGGTATTGCACCATGACACAGAGGATTAGCAGGAGGTGCACGCAGTTCCTCAGTCAGACGTTAGCTACCTGTACGTAGACACCAAACTAGGTACCAAAACTAACCTGGGTCTCGTTCCTGCTACAGCCCATCAAAATACTTATGTTTCCCCATTCTGCCTACTAGTATGAACATAAAAATGTGCTTAGGGAAATCAATTTCCCCTCGTTACAAATGAACCCATGGTGCAGAGTTGTAACAAGAGGGCTGACAGAGTTCTATCACCAGCCAAGGTGCTGAGCTTCTTCTGTCTCTGCCCTCTCCAGAGGCAAGGAAAGGCAGCTATGATCTTTTCTCATCACTCTCTACAGGTGAGTCTAAACTTTTGCTCTGATTGGCAGTGCAGGGTGATGCCTTACAATTTTAGCTCTTACATTTTTTAAATCCTGTACTGCATTAGCGCATAACTCTAAACTCCATATAGAGTGTTAGTTTATAGACAAAACAATCCCTCTGGGACTGAAATTCAAGGACACTCTACTGCCTCAGGTTCCAAAAGGTATAAAAAATGTTAGTTGGGAGGAGTGTAAATTGGGGGTATATGACTTCATTATCTGAAACTCTAAGCGGAGGATTATGAATATATAAATGGACCAAACTTATAATTGTTTGAAAAACTCATGACCATTGTCCATCTTGGGTGTAGCCCCTCTCAGAGGCTTTTGACTGCTCAAGATGTACTTATTGAAGGCTTTTAATAAATATCTTGTCCAGCTTTTATTCTAGGTAGCTGCTCCAAGTTGTCAAGGAGATGCTTAATTTCAACACTTTAGGTGCCTAAAGCCAGCAAATTCAGCCATGCAGTAACTTGAGAAGTTTGTATAAACTGTATTTGTTGGTTAAGTGCAAGGACTTAGGAGACATAGAAATTTGTATCCTATCACTCTTAAAACCAAGTAAATGTAGAACAACTTCAGAGTCTAGTAGACCCTGTTATCTAATCATACTTGCAGTTTAGATCCTCCTGCTTTTGTAGATTTCTTAACTAGCTACTTAATGCTTTCAGAACGTGCCCTGGCAAACTAAATGCACTGGTGAAAACAGTTGAGATGTGGCACTGTAACATCACTGTAACATATACTCATGGCTCTGGTGTTCATTCTTCATATAGCTTTACTGCTTAGAGGCATATAAGAGCCAAATATATTATTACTGCAGTAGTCTTCTTGGAATGTTGTCAAATGGCTTTAAGTGACTATGTGCCTGCTTTGCTGTCCAGGCCATATCTTTCACATGGCTGATCAAATGATCAGAGATCATCCTAAAAACTCTCATTATAAAAGGCTTTAAAATATATTAAATAGAGAGGTATGACATAAAATGTGCCCTCAGTACTGCAACGTTAACCGTGGTGGAGTTTTTAAATTTGGTTTTGTTTGTTTTTTCCCAGTAACATTAACAGAACTACCCTGAATTGGAGACATAAATACAGCAAAATATGAGAAAAGAGATAACATTTTTCCTACAGCTGGGAAAAGAAAACCAAGACTCTCTGTCAAGCACAGAATCTCTGTGCTAGAGCTTGACAATGTATGGTATAAAAAAGAAGAAAAAGCTCTAAGGAATCTTTCTGTTTGCTGTTGACTAGAAATGGTCAACATAAAAATAACAAGGAGAATTAATTTATAAGACTTTCATCTCAAGTATGTGCTGCTTTTGTAAGCCAATACTCAGCACTCTATAAACTTACAGGTGACTTTGGAGTTTTGTTGTTGTAAACAATTTGTCTGTTTAAAATTTGTAATAAAATAAGGGATTATTTCCTCCTTTGTTAATGAGCCTTCCACATCTCTTACCACACAACTTGACAAGATTAGGGATTGGAGAGACAATGTTTAATTACTTTCACAAGCTGTTTAATGTTTGCAAAGACTGCTTAGAACCATGGATGAAAAGAGAATAATTATCACTTAATTATATAATCTTTAAAAAAACAAGAACATGTTTCATCTTTGAACCATACGTATGCCAGATAACACAATCTTATTTGGCTCAGAAATCACTTAGAGTTTAATATCTTGATATCTGTTGTATCAGTACATTGCATTAATACAAGTGCACTAGAACAAAAAAGACCATGGGCAGTCTCTAAGATATGTTATGCTCTGGTAAAACTTCTTTTTTGTGGTGATAACTATGTACTGAAAAAAAAAAAATACAGCCATGGAGAAGAGGAACAGAATTTGCCCCTTAAAGTTACCAATGGAAAAATAATTTACATTGGTTTAGTAGATAAAGAAGCAATTAGATATTCTCTGTTATTTCTGACACTAATTCAAAATCAATGTCCCTACTATATTCTTCAGTAACATTTTGAAAAAGGCATTAAAAGAAATTCACTGATGGGTGTCTTTAAAGCTGAGGACATAGAAACATAAAAGAATAACCATTAAATATATTGCTAATTGCTAAGGTTCCATCTTCTCTTTGAACAGAGATATGTAAATATACTAATTCATAAATTCAAATGTCAACATAAATAATCTGAAATAAAATATATAATTCTAGTAATACTAGCGCAAGGCTGTACCTTGAAAAATCTGCCCTAAGAAACTTTGTTTAAAATAGGTCCTCTATAGCATTGCTAAGGCTGAACTTCATTAGTTGTGATTATACTTTTAAAATATTTAGTCTGTGGGAGGTTTTTCTATTTAAATACAGAAATTGTAGCCTTATTAATGGAAAAAAGCAGAAAATTACTTGAACTGGAGAAAGAGGAGAAAAAAAAAATCAGTATTTCCCAGACAGGATATCATTTGCTTAATTCCAGTCAGCCTAAGGATTACTATAATTTTTTATTTCCTTTTTATGCTAATATGTCTTAAGGTGTGTTTACTCCATTTTAGAAACTAATTTTAAAAATTCAAGGTATATTTGTACCTTTATGGGAATTGAAAACAAAATAACAAGACTCTATTACAGAATAAGCTGAAATCTAAAAGCTGTGAATTTTGGCATATTTTTGGCATGAACACTGTCTTTAATATATAAAATCACAGGTGTATATTTAACTATAAAGTCAATGATAGTATATATTTATATGATAGTAAAGAACTACATTATATATGTGTTGACCCCAGCCAGCAACTAGACACCCCCACAGCCACTTGCTCACTATTCCACTTGCTCCAGCAGGACAGGGGACAGAATTGGATGACAGAAAGAAAAAAAACTTGTGGGAATAAAATGTAGTTTATAAATGTAGATGGGTGAGTTTGCAAAGGCAAAACCCTTCCCACAAGCAGACAGATGCTCAATTAGTCTCCGAGCAATGGACATACATGAAGACAAAATCTCAACCCTCTTAATCCTGATTTATTGCTGGGTGTGATATCATATGGAATATTCCTCTGAACAATTTGTTCCCCACTCACCTTCTTTCCCCTCCCCCATCCCATTGTGAGTGAGCTTTGCAATTTCTCAGTGTTCCTTTCCCTTTGTCTTTAGGCCCACACATGAACATCCTGATCTGTCCCTGTTAGGGTTCACAAAAATCATACATGGCTTACTCTCTCTTTATCAAACATATAAGGCATGCCCCAGGAGCAAAGAGTGGAGCATCTGGAGTTCTCTCTCTGCCTCTGCTCCTTGGCAGTCCATGGTACTAAAACAGGTGAAGATATTAGTTTTCTAAGTGGTAGTGTTATTATAGGGTTTGGGGTGTTGATTTTTTTTTTTTCCTTGAATATATGGTCTTTCAAATATGCTTACTCTTTGGTTGCTGGGCAATCCACTACTGCCATGAATAAAATTTAATATATCACTAGAAACACTTGACAATATTCTTCATTTTTACATGAAGTCAGGTTTTTTAATTAAAAACAATATATGCATTTCTTTATAAAGAGCAACATTTTCATCTGGGAGGTTCACCAGCAAAGACTGCAATACTGCTATTTGCATGGTATCAGTGGGAGGCTGGCTTTCACAGCTGTGCTCACACTGGTAGGGACTTAAAACCACACACATAACTGCCTTATGTCCTCACTCTGATTTTCTGATAGCATTCTATCTTAATTTCACCAGTAATCTTACAGACATAAGTACATCTGCAAAGAGTCTGCAAAAGTGGCTGTGAGTTTTTCCCCATCTCTCGTTACTCTTGAGTCAATCTTTGTATTTCTGAAAATATATTTTTGCTGCATCATAACCATTACCGTTCATACTGATAAGATGCTCTACATTTTTTCCTTGCCCTCTATTCCTGAATAAATTTCATGGATCAGGACAGACAGCACACATGGTCTTAGTGTTTAGTCATCCCAGCCAAGTACTCTAAATTAATGTCAAGACTAGTCTATGTCAAGACTTTCTACTTCTACATACTTGAGATGCTTCCACTTTCATTACAGACAACTAATAATACTGCAGGTCTTTCTGTCAGTTATTCCTGTTGAAATAGCATGCACTTCTCTGAAGTGATGGGAATACTACTTTCCCAAATTGAACATACAAATGTAAATTCACATGCCTCAACAGAAATTTAACTCCTCCACGAAGCAGTGCTGTATTTTCGGAATGCTTGATGAGTGCCTTCTTTCATTTCTATACAATCTTTATAGTAAAAATAAAAGAAAAACCCAAGTTACCAATAAGATAATTCTTTTACCCTTTCCCTCACTCTTCACCACCAAATCCCTCTGAAAAAAAAAAAAAAAAAAGAAAAAAAAAGAAAAATACCTTGAAAACCTGCAAGTTAATTCATAAATATAAGGGCTTTAGGTCTTCCTCATTCACTATAGCAAACAAAAGTCTCATACCTCTGTACACCTCAGAATATTGCATAAAGCCATAGACCTTTATATGCCCAGCCACAGATCTTTAACAAATCAAACATCTAAATTTTGTTCACATCAAAAGAACATAAGATATACTAGGCCAGACAGAGGTCTAGTGGGCTTGGTATCTGTCTCAAATACTGGTCACAAGGAGATGATTAAAGCAGAAAAGAACCATAACCAGCGAAGGACTTGTCCCATTTATATGTATGCCCTGACAAATATTTTCCGTATGAC
Source organism: Thryothorus ludovicianus (assembly GCA_013397245.1). Classification (NCBI taxonomy): domain Eukaryota; kingdom Metazoa; phylum Chordata; class Aves; order Passeriformes; family Certhiidae; genus Thryothorus; species Thryothorus ludovicianus. The sequence continues at coordinate 200,219 of VZTB01017961.1, read as the reverse complement.
GCACTTATACAATAGGCTGCATTTTTAGTACTTCTATGAAATACTTAGTATCAATTTGTATTTATATCCTTAAATAGATTTATCTATAATGCATTTGTCCATTCATTTCTGGGTCTATGTATCCTTTCACTATTTATAACAGCTCTACCATCCACTGCATGAAGAACCATCTCCTCTATTTTGTCTGAATCTAACTCAGCCTAGTTCTGTCTCATTACCCAAACCCTAACTTATTTTAAGGAGTTTAAACTTAGATTTTTGTTGTTTTGCTATGTATATGCAGTTAGAATCCTTAGTTATTTTCTATCAACTCATCTGATGCTGAGAATCCATTTGGTTAACCCTTCTTCATGAGATTGTTTTGTGAGGAATAGATGCAAATGAAATTAAGACATAAGTCTTCCATTTCTGAGCCCAAGATTCATGTCCTGTGCTGTGGAACCTGCACTATTTGTGAGCCAGCCCTAGCAGGTAGGAATGCCAGGAAGATAAAAATGAAGCCTCAGACCTTTGTCTCCAAATGTATCATATGTGAGCAAAATTTCCTGAATCTTATATCATCGATTTATTTTTAGAAGTGCAGTGTGAAAATATGCAGTTCCCACATACCACTTGCAGTCACACAAACAGCTTGCAGGGCGCTGCTAATCATATGAACTACATTTGTCCAACTGTATCTTAATATGAAATCAAATTCATGGGAATCCTGGGTTAATCTACACAACAGGAATTGCAAGCCTATAAAAGTGAATTCCTTCAAGAAGAAACTTCTGAAAACACAAGTAACAGTCCAAACTGCTGAGTAAACACAGGCATCATCAAATCTATCTCAGAGCTTTTTCAAAGGAATGAAAATAAATATTTTATAAAATGCATCCACAGGATATGCTGCATCTACAAATAAAATTCTAGCTCAGGTTGGGGACATAAAAATTATATTGCAGCAAAGGGCTTACTCCCTTAGAAAATAAGGCCTAATAACTGTCCAGCTACAATGAAACAATGCATTATTAGTCCCTAAAGCATTCATCATAGAATAAACCTACTCAGCTTTGAAAATATAGCTGTATAATTGGAATTGAAAGAAAACCACTTTCAGGTTGTGACTGCTACAAGTCCAAGAAAACTATAAATGAAATATTTTAATATCTTGTTATGTTGATCCCAAAATATTATAATGTGTAAATACAACTGTACATATCTTTCCAAAAGTGAATCTTCCATTATTTACTTCAGTTATCAACTATGACCCCTTTGCAGACTATGCTGCTCCCCTCTAACAAACATCAAGTTTTACTATTACTTTAAAGTTGACCCTTTCAGAGAATAAGGCTGTCAAAGTTGAGTTTACCAGTAATATAGCTAACTTCTAATAAGTCAAATTCAAGCTTAGAGTGCAAGATGTCTTCTGAGATCAACTTCCCCAAAGTGAAATAACTAGAAATTAGTCAAGATATTCTGAAATCAGACTGCGTTTACTAACACCGTCACCATTCTTCTTCTTATTCATAAGCATACAAAAAATCAGTAGAAAAACATCAGCTAGATCTGTTTCTCCGTAATAAAAATACTTCTTATAAATGTAATACCAGATATTTTTTGGTTAGTCAGTAAAAGAATAAAGACATTGATAAATAATCCCTGCTGAAGGCTTTAAAATCCAGAAACATAATTCTGTCTCTCAAAGTACTTTTACACTGGTCCTTGAATTGGAATTACTTTGGAGGATATACCAGAGACATATCACTATCTACTTGCCCTGTTACCCCAATAAACATTCATTCTTGGCCAGAGTTAGAGATACAATGACAGGCTTTGGTCATTTATGACACAGCCATACATTTTTTGAGCATGCTTCTAAAATTCTTCAATTCATTGGTACCTCACACTGAAGCAAGTACAAAGTTTAATAGAATAACTTCAAAAATACTGAGCTTATTCCCAATCAAGAAATTTCATTCACATCCTATGATTAGAAATGTCTTATTTTGGAATCTCCTTCTTGCACAAGAACCTGCAGAGTATCTTCTTCATAATTGATATTCTTGTAGATCTTGATGTTTTGTGACCTGAGATTAGTGGTTTGAAAGGAAAGCAGGTAGATATCTTCCTCTTTCCTCTATATTTCACATCAGAATAAGCTTATTCTTTCAAGTAATTTTTTGGTTTATAATAGGAGATGATAACATGATGAGATGGAATAAGATCCAAGTTTCTTGACTGTTGAATGAATAAGGGGGAAAAAACAGGCAAAGGAGAATCTGAATCTGAGAATATCCCAGGGGAAGTTGCTGAACTTACTTCCTTGTCTTAATGAATCCATCTTTTCTTCCATCCTAAACTTATGAGGCCGTTCATGTCAGAACTGGCACAGGCAACCCTGAACAGAGCTTCAGATGTCAGCCTCTTTCTTGCCCTTTCAGGATTTTTTTTTTCCCCAAAAGCTTCAGGCTTTTGACACATATGTCATGTAAGAGCTTAAACAGCAAATCCCTCCTCCAGCCCTGACAAGGCTGGAAAAGGTCAACTTATTACATACTTCATAGGACAGGAGGAAACAAATCAAACCTCCCCTTTCTTAGTTATCTTCTTTGAGTGCATTGGAGAACTCCTCAGTCTTTTTCTTCTTGCCCTTTAAACTTTTGCCAGGGGGATCCACTTGGGGCTAGGTGCTTGGTTTTTTTTTTCTGTATTAAATCTTTCCCGCTATGATCCAATAAATATTTTTCCCTGTTATTCTTTCATACCTTTAAGGAGAATGAGATAAAGATTCTCTATGGAAGCAAGTGATCTTATTTTTCCCTCTGTATTTTTAAGATAGAAGGCGAAGAGGTAGCCGTGACAGAAATATACACACGCAGCAATCACTACTCTGAGTGTGTATGTCCTTGTACATCCAAACACACACACACAGAGTTTATCTCTGTACTGAGATTGCTTAAAACACCCCAATTTGTCTACACCAATGAAAAATTAATCTTCCTCCTATTCATTACTATTCATTACATAATTGAGTACAAACTGCTACAAAATCATAATTGAATCATAATAAAATTAAAATCAAAGTAACAATCATAATATTATATCTGCTTTGCAGCAATTTTAATACTTTCACACAAATGATACTTTACACTGGGAATGCATTTGAGGATGCCCTGTGGTGTTTTCTTTTGGGGGAAACCTGCACTGAGGGGCAGGAAGGGCAAGAAAAGTGTTACTATTTACTGCATGCAGTGATGTGAACACCCTTCTCTTTCCTTGGCAGCTTGTTCAACAGTATTCCTGTCAGTGTTGGGGAAGCCACGTTTTAAATTTGTATTGACCATTCTGATGGTGTTTGCTATTTTATTACAACGGGGTCTGAATGAACATGCTCAAGAGAAATGGTTTTTCAGACAACTTCAGAACAAAATTTGACAGGGTACAGTGGAAGAGTAGCAATTTTTACAACAAATGCTAAAATCGGCTCTTCATCTGTGTCCTATTCAATTTTTCTCAAGCCACAGTATGTAACAAGAAAGATGACAGTGTAAAAATAGGTCAACATATGGAAAATCTTATTTACTGAAACTGAGTACATGCACTACTTGATCAATAGGCAGCTGTGTAAGAAGACAAAAATATAGTGGAAGCAAGTATAAGACTGTCTATTTTCTCTAAAAATGATAGAAAAAATGGACATCTGAAAATGAATTCACTTAACCTATAAGAATGAGCCTCAACCTACGTCTTGGTAACTCTATTCACTTCATCGAGAAATATCAATTTTCAGAACAGAATCTAAACAACCAAAGGTATCTAAAAAAAATAACAAAGGCATAAACCATTTACCTGGTTCTAACAATGCTGTGCACCATTGCATGAAAGATCCAGTTCAAATTACCTGAGCACTTCCTAGGTTTTTTGTTTTAATGAAACTTGTGGGTTATTTAAGATGTAGAGGAGAAAAGCCATGCTCAGCTAGTGTAGAATTCTTCATTTCTTTATTATATACAAAAGAAACTAATAAACCACACTAAGTATCTCCCAACCACCTTCAAAGATAGAATTTTTTCTAATGCTGTTTCAGTTTTTCCCTTTTATAAACTTGAAAGCCTGATTTGTTCTGGTATCATTGCAAAACAATTCTGGGAAGATAGTAAAGAAATTCTGTTATCTTTCATAATCTAGTTACAGAAATTCACAGAGAAATAAAATCTGTAGCTGCACATAGGTACAGCTAATAGCTTCAGGTCAAAAAAAAAAATCTTGACAGTCTCTGTGCAACCAGCTCCCACTCAGGGATCCACACTGCCTCCTCACCAGCAAGCATTCAGCAGAGATATTCTGCAGATATGAGAGTGATGTCATACAATTTCACCCAGTTATTGCAAAATAGCTGTCTCTAAAAAAATCAGCAATTTTTTTTCATTCTACATGATAATAAAAATAAATAGTGCAGAAAATCCCAACCCAAAGCAAAATAAATAAACAGAAAAGCAAACCCCCAACCACAATGCCATGCACTTGAAAGTAACTTTAAGCTGATTATTTTTCAGCATATAATTCTTCAGCAATATTTTGCAGATATGAATCTTTATTGCTGCATTAACTCAATTATTTCAATCAGTTACTTTTGATACCTGTTCCTTGAAGAAAATATGTTACTATGTCAAAAAAATCTCTTTTTACCTTTAGTAAATATTGATAACTCAGTTAAGTAACTTTTAAGAAAATGATAGCTTTGAAATGAAATAATTTATTTTCTGGTAATGGTTTTACATATTCCTTTAAAATTTATTTGAAAATATTTGGAAATCTACCCTGAAAAATGTTCAGATAAGTCTTTACCACTTAGATTGTCTCTTCCAAAATAGATTTATAAGCAAATTAGAACTGATCTGAAAGAGTGTTACCAAGTCAGAAGCTTTCTGGTTCAGCTTCAAATTACGCATTAATCACAGAAGTCCAGACAACTCCTGAATAGGCAAAGTATTTTAAGACTTAAACCTTTGTCCCATATTTCCATGACTACAGAAAAAATCTGAAGATGTTATTGTATCAATCTCTTAACAGAAAATCTGAAACCAGACTCAAGACCATGTACCAAAGGTAATAGACACAAAAACACATTAGTTTTCCCACACACCCGATCAAGACGTAAATATTTTTTAAAAAAAGAGGATCATTTATCCCCCTTAAGAGATTTTTCCTCTTTGTTGTTGCAATGTCCTGGCCTGTTTGGTGGGTTCAGGGGAAGGCAGTTTGATGTACTCTGGGTGGTGGTGGGAGAAACAACAAAATTCTCAGGACATCCCATAGAAAAGTTTTACCTGCAAACTTCAGAGCATTAAGATAGAGTAAGCTACATGGCAAATTTTAAATCAACTTCCAGACAAAATAAGGCACTTCACAAATCTTAACATAGCAAGCTAACTTATCCAGATACAGCAAGGTCTTTACTAAAGCATTGACTGGAAGTTTTTTAGTCTGGCTTGCAAAATATTTTGTGAAGAAATAGTTGGGGGAGAGAAAAAGAAAAAGGAAAAGACAAGAAGGTACGTAGCCACCACCCTAGGACTCAGCATGGTCTCAGATGCTTTTAAATCCAGGGTAGCTGGACACATCACTTGACAGGTTGTCACTGTTCTTTTATCTGCTCTGGTCCACTGAGGCTTCCCCACAGGTGTAGGGCACACCTGTGTAGACACAGCGTGATCAGAGAAGAATAAGTTGTAGCATTCCCAGGTTTATCCTGGGGAAAACATGAGAAAAGAATCCAAACATAACTTAGTACCTGGTGTTTTCTAAGCATGACAACGTGTAATATGTGATGTTTATGCTAAGATGTGTGAAATGTTTACCCAAAGGGGTGTTGGCCCTTCCAGCACCAATTAGCTTATTATATTCTTGAATTAACCTATCCGCTTTTAGACTGCAAAGCACACTATAAAAGAGCTGCATTGTTTTAATAAACCACTTTTTAGCCATTGCCTTCTGTGAGTCATGTTGCTGTAATTGTGTGGCTCTTAACAGTGACACACTTGCTTTTTAATGTGTCCCACAGGACCCCCATGGTCAGCTGGCACTATTTTGGGGCTTACCAAGAGGGCAGTCAGCCATTTTGGGACAGGCCATGCATTTGGCCACCACTGTTTCAGTCTGGACCAGTGTCTGACTAAGGCTCAAGGGAGCAGGGCGGAACAGTGCACATTAAGCGAGTTGGGGAAAATCCCGTGGCTGCAGTACTGTGATGAATGGTTATAGGCTCTTTAGAAAAAATAGGCAGGACAGATGAGGTGAAGAGGAAGTATTGTTCATAAAGGAGGGACTAGACTATATAAACATGCAGTTGGAGATGATTGAGAGTCTCTGCAGAAGGAGGGGAAAAGCTACCAAACTGGGCAATCACCAACCATATAAAATTCAGCAAGAACAATTGCCAGATTCAGCACTTGGGGGACAGTGTAATGCTGGATATATGTATAGACTGGAACAAGAATCCGGAGTACAGCCTCATACAGAGGAATCTGGTGGTTGATTCTAAGCTCAGTATGAATCAACAATGTGGCCTGGTGTTCAAAGTGACCAACCAAATCCTAGAGTATGTTAAGTACAGTGTAAGTAAACAACTTTCACACAGAGGGTGATGGACATGAGAAAGGGCCCACACAACCTTTGAAATTCATAAAATGAACTGTTTACTGCTCAGAGATCTTGAGAGTGAGCTTGTGGGATGTCCACAGTTTCTCCTCTCCCAGCTAATGTTGAGTGCAGAGGTTGCTCTGCTGTCTGGGAACTGGCCAGGCACAACTCTGACAGCCATTTGTGTGATCTCATGAAAAGCAGTTCAGGTGTGCTAGGGTCATTAAAGATCAGCCCTGTCCCAGGTAGGTCCATATCCATCAATTTTTCATTTTAAGGTGGGTCTGCTCCTGTCGGTTACATGTCCTTTTATGTCAGATTTGTGCTCATGGACTCGCCACTCTTTGATGGGTAATATGCTTGGGCCTCACACAGATCTTTGATAGTTTGATGCAACAGGGCCCCTTACTATTCCTTAGTGGATCCATATTCATGCACTCCACACCATCAGTCACATGGCAATCACTCACATGGATGGTGCTTCTCCTTCATCAGTCCTATGGCTTACTGACACACCTGGGCCCTATGCAGCTCTCCAGTAGAGCCTCATCCATTTATTGCACACCATTGGTCCCATGAGCAATCACAAATATTCTCATGTTATTCTGGGTGGTGTTCTTCCTCTTCTGATTCCACTTTCTCCTTCTGGGAAGTGGCTTTCTTCTTTGTGCTTCTCCCAGGAACTACTTCTCTGATGTCCCATGGCCCTTGGGCACAGGGACCATGCTCCATCTCCTCTTATGAGCTCTGGGCTCTAGCCTTCTCCCTATCCCATGCCTTAGACAAGAAAGTAATAACAACATCCCAGGAGGACTGGGGCCCTCCAAGATCCTTCCCTCTTACACGGCACCTTGCAAGGGGCACACCCACCTGCACTCAGTAGTGGTTGAGAGAGTCAAAGCATCCAGACATCCCACTGACCTGAAAAAGAGGCTCAGTCAGCCTGCGCAAGATCTCTGCCTGCACTCCATAAAAGAATTGCCCGTTGTTAAATGTTGAAAAGGCTTTTCCCTGACCCCAGGCCCTGTCCCTGGACTCTGGAGAAGTGCCTTTTTTTTCACACAGAGGGAAGGGGCTGGCCTGACATCTGTGGGGCCTGACATCTTTTGGGCATCCATCATTTTGCAAGGATCCTGTTGGAAGCCATGGAGAGAAGGCCTTGGATTGTGGAGATGGTGGTGATTCAGTCTGAGGTGCATCCTTACTCCTTTTGTTCTTATGAAGAGCAAAGCTTCTCATCACTTTATTGATCTATTTCTTCCCCATTCCAAGGAAGATTTCTCACAATTCATTGGAGGAATCAGAAGTAGCTCCTGAACTGAAGACTTCTGGCGGGTTTCTAGGAATAAGCTCTTGCCCTTCTTATCTGCCAGAAGATGGCTTGGAAACACGAAGAACAATGTGACTCCAGTGACTATCCAACATAGCTTACCAAAGACAAATTGGGCTGGGACAAACATGAGCCTTGCTTTGAGGAGATGATAGTCCTAATGGGACAATGGTAGAGCAGTGACTGTGTGATGGATTGGCCCTGGCTGGATGCCAGGTATCCACCAAAACTGCTCTATCATTCCCCCTGCAACTGGACAGGGGAGAGAAAATATAATGAAAGATTCATGAACTGATATAAGGGCAGGGAGAGATCATTCATTGATTAAGGGGAAAGGATAGTCACAGGCAAAATAGACCCAATTCAGGGAAATTAATTGAATTTATCATAAATCAAATCAGAGGATGATAATGAGAAGTATACCAAATCTTAAAAAAAATTTAAAAACTCCCATTGGGAGCGTAGTGACATAGGAAATGGGGACTATGGTAAGTACATCACAGGTTGGTTTTTTGCTGCTCAGGGAGAGGAGTCCTTCTGTGTTCCAGTGCTGGGTCCCTCTAATGGGAGACAATTCTCCATGAACTTCTAGAGCATGAGTCCTTCCCACAGGCTGCAGTTCATGAGCTGTTCTAATGAGGGTCCCTTTCTACAGGTTGCAATCCTTCAAAAACAGCCTGCTCCCACAGGGTCACCCACAGGGTCACAAGCCCTGCCAGAAAAACTGCTCTAGACTGGGCTCATCATTCCATGGGTCCTAAGTACCCTGCCAGGAGCCTGCTCTACCATGGGCTTCCCAAGGTAGTGGCAATGGCTTCAAGCCATTCAAGAAGCATTTGGACAATGCTGTAAGATGCATGGTTTAAATTTTAGGTTGCCCTGTGTGAAGTCAGGAGTTGGACTTGATGATCTTCATAGGTCCCTTTTGACACAGGAACTTCTATGATTCTATTCTATGATTCTATACCTCTTTTTTGCATTTTTGTCCCTCTTTTTGCTGTTCTTTTGATGATATTAAACACCTCTTCAGGAACCCTGAGGAAGACTAAAATAATGAACAGATCTATTTGAACTATAATACAAAACAAAAAGATTATATGCAATTCACCTTGAAAGTAGAAGCCATTATTATTCTTTGTCACGGCTATTTAAAAAGTTTTTTAAAAAATAGAAAGCTGCTGAAGTAATATTTTCACCTTTAGACATTGTCCTAAAGAAAGTGTTACGTTTGAAAAATCGTCAGAAATTCTATTTTCCACTTTCATTGTGAAATTAACAGAGCTTTTGCATTTTGAACTCTACCCACACACTGCAGCAGCAGTCCCCTGGATTGTTCTGAGCCTTAAATAGGTGTGCTTTGGAGAAAGAAGAAGGAAAAAATTCCTTCAAAAGATCCCACGCTAATGACATTCTAAACTTTTAAGAAGTTTTCTTTCCATATTTATTGAATCCAGGCATTTAATTTTGTACTCATGGGTCCCAATGTATTCATGGTATCCTACAGGAGATTTGGATATTTCTTTGCTTGGACAATTGTGGCTGTAATTATCTATTATCCCAGCAGCCTGAACCTTTTCTGTGAGCACATATTGTGAGTTGGTGGCAGTGTTCAAATGTTATCTGACATTGGCAAAGAACAATCTCTGGGCCTAGTTTTTCTTCATATATGCCAGTACATGAATCAATAATAGCTCTTCAGAACTCAAAAAGTCTACCCCCAGAGTGAGATTGGAGTAATGAGGGAAAGATCAGACTCCCCAGTTTGAAATTGTCTTATTAGAGAAACTAGTTTGTACTTAAAAGTGAAAAGTTTTATTTTATTTTTTACCTTATCTGTGAAAACTGTGGGTCTGCTGATGAGGGTGAACAGGGCCAAATATAGTCATAGTCCCACCAAAAGGGATGTGGTGGACTTCAGCACTTCATCTAGTGCATCTAAGTGCAAAGCATGTGCAACACTGGATGGTATTTACCCTGTAACAAGTCCCAGCTGAGAGGTCATTGGAACTTTGCATATTGTGGCTTCATTTCTAAGACATTTCATGTCATATCTCAGTTAAACTGTTAACAGTCCTTCAAAACTAAGTGGAGGCGCAGCATTCAGGGGAGCTTATCTTTATCCTTGGACTGTACATCTGTCTAATGTCTAATTGTGGCTAAGCAGGCTGTTTTTTCAGGGAAGGGGCACTTCCCTAGGAGGGCAAAGGCACTCTCCCCACCTGGTGAGTGCTGTCAGTAATATATGTTTAGTCCTCTACCTAGTCTGAAACTGTATGGTGCTCAGCTTCACAGAAGTCCACAGATCTGCTCCATGATCATAAGATGGGCAGTTTGGAAAACTTCCAAATTGTGATTCAATTGTGTGTGTTGAAGACTTCTCCTGTTTCTCAAGCCTAATGTACACCTAATCTGTAGGGAATACTTAAAGGACAAGCTTTGTTAAGTTGCTGCAGTTTGGTCATGTACATGACCAAGCACGTATAGTTTCTAGTAATACTGAGCAACAGTCCTACTAAAAACACAAACCTTCATAAAGAATTGGCTAATAAGACTGAGATTAGGGCAAGCTTTAATCTTTTAAAGCTTTTAATCTTTACTTCATCTATCTCACAGTTCACACACTCCTGCTCTATAAAGGATATTTCTTTAGAAATAAAGGGTTTTCAACAGCACAGTGAACTACATGCAAATACAATAAAATGCTTATGTCCAAGACTGAGTTAACAAAAGAATATGAAAGTTTTTTTACCCTCTAACATTTTTCACTGCCAATGAACCACTGATCCCTCAGGACCTTTTCCCTGTGTTCACTTTAGCACCACTGAATTTTAAATGACTAGAAAAATATAGAGAGAGCTTGTACATAATTTTCATATATTCTGTTAAAGCTTAAAAATGTGGCATCTTGAAAATGCAGTGGAAACTTAAATTTCAGATTTATGATAGTAAAATTCATATCCTCATTTTATTTTCCACATTAATTGAATTCATTATCAGGTTTCTGAGTTTGGACGTTAAGAAGTTGCGCTTAAGTATTAAATCACAGGGGTTGCATGAGTTTAATACCAGGAAATAATGTGGAAGTGGTCTCATTGTTTTCTCTGGTTTTGGCCCCTTTTAAGTGATGCCAGTAAAGACAAATCTCAGCCAATCATTAGAAATTCAAATAAGGATCCTATTGAGAAGTATTAAGGCACTATTTCCTACTTTGCTTTCTGAAATCTCAAGCCACTGAAAGCCCCCTTGCTGAGTGCTTGATGTCATAATGAAACTGTACTTTAAAATAAATTGCAGGAGTCCATACAATTCTGTTTTCCATAGCGTTAATTCATTAAAGTCTGAAATTAAGTTGTGCAAAGTGTAGAACACCATGGCTCTGAATTAACCTATGAAAAAGACAAGTGTTGCAACGGATGTGGCATGAAAAATTGACTTTGCGTCTCAATTATCATGTAACTTCATTATAAAATTTCCCCTCTCTCCTCCTCCATGAAAAAGCTCTATTCAGCCATTATTTAGCTATTTAAATTTAATATTAAAAATTATTATTAAAATATAATATTATTATAATATTATAAATTATTATAATTTAATATTTATCAGGGGAAAAAAGACCAGAAAAAGCAAAAAATTAATAAAAAAATAACAACTTCTGGTGGTATGAGGACTGTTCGGAAAAATGTAGGTCATCTGTAAAAAAATAAATAAAATCTTCACCTCAAAAATCTATAAGATAAAAAGTAGAAGAAAATATTTGAAAAACATCTCAAAAAGCAGAAATTGTGTGTGGCTATATAAAAAACCTATTTCTTTAAAAATGCCTTAGAACTTATTGAGCTGAAATGTAAACAGATAACAAAGAAAGTAACAAAAACTTACTGAAGTAACTTTTCATAGTTAGAATAGTTAGAAACATTTCCAGGGTAGCATTGGAATACATCAGCTGTGTACTTCTACATCACACATCAAGTTTTAGCAGACGATGTCATTGCAGGACTAGTGAGGACTAAATCTATAAACAGGTTCAAAACACATCAATCAAATGCCAGAGGACATATCCACTGGGAGAGCTAAGTACAGTAACCCAGGGAACCTCCAAGATAAATCACTGCCTGCCAAGACCTTAAAAAGTATACCAAAGGATGTTCAGGCACCAGGAGTACACCTATACCCACGGGTAGACACTGTCAGAGACAGCATATTGGCCCAAATGAATATTTGCTGTGACTTGCACTATGATTCTCTGAATAGTAAAATGCAAATCAGATTTGCATTTCAGAATTCCGCCTAGGCTTTATGTTTTCAGTGTAGCAAGTAGGGCAAAATGAAATCATTGCATTTGACAATGAGTCTTGATAGAAAAGAGATTTCTAGGAATTAGAGTGATTTAACTCTTTTAAACACCATTTGGGAAAGTGGGTTTAGTAAATTCTGATTGTATCCACATTTGAAAGACAAAATCATAGCAAAGAAAGAAGTCATTTTGGCTATTTGGAGCCACAGAGAGCCATCCAAATGAGGCAGATAAGCTGCTATTGAAATGACAGGTGTTTAGAACAGCCACCATCTCCCAGTGTTTACAGAACATTTCAACCTTTTTCTCTGATTTATTAATTAAGGTAGCTTGTGGAACAATCAGAAGGCAGATTTAATATGTAAAAAGTAGAAAGGATATACATTTTGCCTTCTTTAGTTCATATGTACCTTTAATTTATGAAAGTTTGTAAGGGGGATAAAATAACAAAAAAAAATAAAATATTGCACACTAAACAAAATCGCATTGGAACTTTTTATTCTAGTAGTATACTAAAGGTTGTGCTTTTCAGCTGTTCCTTATCACAAACCTAGCAGATGAGTCTGGCTATAAATTAGTATCTAACTTTCACTGAAGTGGCCAGTTGATAAAGTTTCCTAAATTCAATCATGTAAACAGTGTGAGTGAAAAAATCCAAAAAACTACAGAAAGATAAGGCTTGAGGAAATGGAGTTTCTCCTGAATTTGGAGCAGAATAGAGTGAGCTTTGCTCCTTCACATTAGAGATTGTGGCAAGTATATCCATTTCAGTAATAAATAACATTGATATTGTGCCTTTCAGCACAGATGATGAAATGCAGTCAAGCTAGAGCAGCATAATAAGCTGTTGTTTGAAATTTAAGGTACTTTAGCTGTCTTTGCATACATTTGCAAAGATAAAGCATGCTAGCTTAAACTTCATCAGTAGAGGTTTTATTTAAACCCTCCACCTTACACATTCAGAGACACTTATCTTCTTACTGGTATTCTATGGTGGTTATATGATCAGCTGTGGCTTCTTAGAAAGAGTTGCCTCTTTAAATTCTGAATGAAACCATCATCTATCATATACTGAGGCTCAAAGGCCACCAGAATTTGGCTCTAGGCTTCTTAACTTATTCTACTGAACTTGAATTAGAGAAAATTAATGCCAGCTAAAAAATATACTGAGTTCATAAACTAAATAGAATAACACAGATTGGAAAAGTCACACATAATCAATATTATGAGAGAGAAAGTGGTGTGTCTGTTAGTCATGGTGAAATTGTGAGCAAGATCTGTTTAATTCAACAAGCTGAAGAATACAAATTGTTTCTGAAGTATCAAACACTTTGCAGGAGGAAATTACTTTTCAAGTCTTTGGGTTTCTTTTTGGAAGTGAGGTATTCTGCCTTCTTCACAGAGTTGTAGAGGACCACCTGATGTAAAGGGCTTGTAGAGTCAGGAGACACTTTACAAAAACAAAAGAAATGCTGAAAAGACTCTCTACATTTGTAATCAATGGGAAATTGTTATTAATGTACTAAGAATTTGGGTCAAATGTTGTTTAATTTCCTTAGATACTACATAACATAAAACCCCCCCTATTCTTAGCCCTGTTGAATTTTCCAGACTGGTAAATATTCTGTTTTAAGTGTATATGCATTATACTGAAAAATATTAATGTCTGAATGATCAGTTAATCACCTTGAAACTGAAAAAAAGTCACAGAACAAATCATAAGATGCAGATTTTTAATGCTTCTTGCAACTGCTTCAGCTCTCCATGTTCATTAATATCACACAAGGAAACACTTCACTTTCTTATTTCTTTCAACAGATACATGTCAGAACCATGTCCTCCAGCTGGTGAACATCTGTCATAGTTGTGCGGGTTCATCTTAGGGGACACAGAGTTTCTCAGCATTACATTTTGGGAATTATATTTTGCAACCTTAAGCAATATTACTGGTGACACAGAAAATAGCTGCTGTAGGTCATGCAATTGGGGAGTTTTAAGGGTTTCTGATTTCCCACTGTCTAACATTTTTATTCGTAATTTCAACAGCCATGAAAAGGGATAGCATCTCAGGCCATGTATATAAAAAAGAGTCAGCTACCAAGACTAATATATTCACTTCTAGGTCATAACAATTCCAAAACAATCTTTCTCTATGCACACTTTCTTGCATTACTAAATAAAGCAGATACTTAGTAGAAACATTTGCTAAACTTAGGACAAGATTAAGTTGTGTCTAAACTTTCAAAAGCATAGATGACATGTGAATTGAGGGAAAATTCTGATGGAGCTAGATATTCGTACAG
>VZTB01017961.1:157683-179180 GCA_013397245.1 Thryothorus ludovicianus | reverse complement strand
TTTCTACAATGTGGTAACAACCTGGAATTAGCAGGTTCAGCAGTCGTTTCCAATACTGACAACACCAAAATATATATAAAGAGATTTTCTTCCCCTTTGCTCAGTGTCTGTATGATGGTAGAGCAGCCCACAGCTGCTGTAAGCCAATTTTTAACTTCCAAGTAAATTTTTAGCCTTTCATCCCAAAATTACCTTATTCAGCAAAACAACCCATCTCAGACCCTGGAACATGAGAGTTAAAGTCCCATCAGTCTCTTTCAGTAATTTTCATGGGTATGCTATCCTATCAGCTTATCAGCACTCAAGCAAAGCTTGTATTTTCCTCTCTTAGACAATTCTTAATGTTTGAACACCCCACCTCCCAATTGGCTCAAAGTGTGATAAAAAAAAGGGGAGAAATAACAAATTTAAGACTAATAATTTAGCAATACAGGAAAATCTGCTTATGCTTGTATAATGTACTTTAGCTAACGTAATTTCATGGTGTTGCTATGTGCTCTGAGGAATTTCTCTCAAACTTATCATCTTCTGAAAACCTTAAACCTAGTTAAATTACTTTTTTCCAAGAAATGAAAATTGATACTTGTCATTGGAGTAATCATGATGTCATTAAAATAAGTAACAATAAATTTAATAGGCTAAATCCTAAAAATCAAGAACTTGTCTACTTTGAAGAAATATTTAAATATGATATTAATACAGTAAATCTTCTCTAAAATTTCTACTCACAGGCTATCCTCTCCCTCCCCATCTTCTCCTGAACCTTCTAACACACTCTACAAACCTGTGCACCATATTTGGTATCATTTTTCTGGAAGTCACTTTGAGAAATCTTTACATGACTACTTTCTTTGGTCTTCTTTTTTGATTTCAGTCCATGAAAAATAGGAAAATAGAATTTAGATTTCAACTTAAGGAAAGCTTTTTAAGTACTATCCTTGCACTGGTAAAATGGTGTACCTCAAATAATTTCTACAAATGTTCGTATTTTTCTTTAGTTATATTGTACATGTAGCATGTCATGCAACAGCAGCAACAACAACAACAGCAACAACAACAACAAAAGTTACAGTAATGCAGCACAAATACTGGTTTATTACTGTGAAAATATATTGTGTGTCAAACAGGAACCTATGCACTCTGTCAGCTGCACCAAAATAGACTTGGTTCACGAGTCAATTATGCCTAAGTAATTATTTAAGAAGCTTTTTTTGCCTTGGCTCTTAATTAACACCACCCGGCTGAGATGTCACAACTGAGTGAATGAACACTCCCTGTCATTTACATCTAGTTTAGATTAAAAGGACTTCCTAAAATCACCGTTGGAAGCAGTTTGAAATTCCTAATTAAAATTAATCTCATAGACTTCACAGTAAAAAAAGTTGAAAAGTGCTTATAAATATAGGATAGATGGTCATTGCTAATTAGGTAAGGAAAAATAATTCAGATCTTTTGTAACTTCAATAGGCTTCTATATCCCACAATATACCTTCATGCCAACCCTATTACAATACTGACACATGCAACTTGAAGACTCTTTGGCCTTGACAAACACAGTCAGTTTCTGGTTCTAATATACATACAGTAATATAAAAAGATCCCCAAGCTTAGACTTTGGCCCACAACTGCATATCAGGTGTATTTGCATATAGTATAAAATAGATTTTTAAATACTCCGTATTTAAAGAAATATGAAATGAGACTTTGGAAAATTTCAGCAGTGTTACATAGTTCCTGCAACTCATGACATATGCTGCTTATTAACTGTTTAAGGTGAAATAAAATGCATGTAAAAAACCACACAAAACAGCAAAGCTGTGTAACTCAATTTTAAATTGAGTGAAATAAGACCTAAGTTTAGCTTTGACGTGAAATAACAGCTTCCAAAGCTTTTATTAGTATTTTCTATCACTGATAAGCTAACAGGAACAAATTTCCTGAAGGAATACAACAAAAATGACAACCCAAAGACCAGGATCACTCACAAAAATTATCCAACTTCATAAGTGCAGCAGGAATCACCTATCTTATGCCAAATCTCAGAGGCTCTCAGTTCTACTGTGTCCAGTCTGTAGTGAAATTTCTAATGAAAGAGGGGAATAAGTTAAGCAGGTTTTTGATGCAATATAGCAGCAAAACTAACAACAACAACAACACATTTATTAGATTTCCAAATTCAAGAACCTACTGCTGGTTCAGTTGCTATGTAGTGCTAAATGGAGTGCTAACTGAAGAACTTGCAGCTAGTCCCTTATGGGGCTAAGTGTGAAGAATCACATGCCTGAACCACAGCAAGCCTACACCTGATATAATTAGTGCTGCACCTCATGAGAGAGGCCCTCAAATGAATGTGACTGCACAGACTGTACAGAAATCTGTGATTGAGGAAGAATCTCTTCCTAGTGTGGTAATGTTGTACAGAGAGATCCACTTGATGGCTCAGTGTCAGATCAAGGTCTTAAAACATAGCATGAGATGACTGTGCTGGGTAGATAGGCTAGGATACTTGCCATAGAATAAATAAACATTTTCAGAAGTAAAAATGAAAATTAACAGTTCCATTTGTTTAAAGAAAGGGACCCAACATTAACAAAAAACTTCAAGGTAAAATTAAGTATACAGTGTAAACTGAAAACTGGTTGCTTTATCTAGGCTTTGTTTTCATTTTAGGTGGTTTCATAACAGTGCAGTTCTATTGAATTTACCACTCTCTAAAGGAATAATTAAGCTTTTCAGCAGAGAGATGGTCCTTAACAAAATTCTCATAGCTGATTAATGCTGAAATTTGGTGAGTGTTATTCTATAATTGCCTCCTGGCAACCCCTCTGGGCCTTTAGAATATTGGCTAGATTCTATTTCTACCTAAAATCCTTTATAAATATACTTTTCTCAGGAAAATAAACAGAAAAATATAGATGACAAGGGAGAAAAAGAATGCCGCTTTGGGACATTTCTCAAAAGAAGACTTCAGTATCTGTGTAAATGAGAAAACAGTTGAAGGTGAGATCTGTGGAAAAGGGAAAGAGAGAGTGCTCAAAGACAAAGCAGAAAAGATGTCTTGCTGGAAAAATTCATAACTTACCTTTAATTTGCTTCAGGATAGTGGGAGAAACATAACAGGAAGACTTTCCCCCCCCTCCCCCCCATAGCAAACTATGGAAATACACTAGAAATAAGGTCTCATGAGGAGATATCTTTGAAGAAAAAGTCAAGAATATTTGAGGTCAAATACTATTTCTCTAATGTTTCAAAGAGGCCAACTTCCCCATGTAGACAAGCATCTAAATACAACTACCACCAATCAGTAAGCTATAGTACACTGGGTTTTGTTTTTGTTTTTGTTTTTCTTTCTTTTGACATGTGGAACAGAGGGTTCAGATCACAAAATAGGCTAGCTTTAAGCAATGAACAGTTCCAAACTCATAACAAACAAACCATGCATTTCAAAAAGAGTTGTACCTTCCCAAGATCAAGCAAAGGACTAACTGTGAATCACAACAAAACCAATTTTTCATCTTAGCTTTGTAACTCCCTTGTGGTAAAAGAATAGAACAGACAATACTTTCTTTCACAGACAGACAAGGGAAGAATAAAGCTGGCCAACTTCAAAACAGGACTTTGGAGGAATTTTAGCAAAGTATCTTATAGTGAAACTGTGAAAAGCCTTCTACAAGTATGTGAAGTCCCCTGGCACATTTTGTCTGAGTTACTGTTTCTTTCTGAACATATCACTCACAAGCGAGATCTGTCTGGACACATCTGAAGGGCTCAGCTCCATAGTACTCCTACTTTGTTGTCTCCATCTCTAAACGCCATAGCAAAGGAGCTGGATGAAGTACCTTCATTGGTGTAAGTAGTGTCTTCACCAGACAGTTCTAGGTCATGCACGAGATCATGAGATATGACAAAAAATCTGTTTGGTATTTTTTTTTTTTTTTGCCCTAACATGGTTGCCTGCTTAGCTGATGAGGTAGATTATCTGGAGAAGAGTTAAGAGCAGGTTTGCAAAGCAAAGGATTAGTGACACACCCAGAGACCTGCATGAAGCAGGTTGTGAGGAGTGTGCAGAAAGCCAGATAGTGTGAGTGAGGGAAAGCCGGAATCTGAGAACTGATAGAGAGGGGAAACATCCCTCACTTCGCTCTCTATAGATTTGCTAGTCAGAAGGGGTGTGCTGGAGAGGAAAGGTAATTAGAGATAAGACATGGCAGCTAGCTTTATTACTACAAGTCAGAAAAGCTTCATTATTCCTGCAGTCAGACAGGATTAATTAGATATTCTAGGCATCCCAACTCCACTGTTTATTTCTGTGTGAAACATCAGGCCTAGCAATTTGTTTATATGGGAAGCATGTGACCAGTCAGAGGAATAAACCAAGTCTTGCAAAGCCTAGATTAGCATGAAAACACTGACACATCATCTTGAAGTGAAGTCCAACTCTTCTCACCCCCTGAACATGCCTTTTTTTTTTTTCATTTTAATCTTCTATGCTACCAAATGGAGCAAACACTAATACAATCCTTCTTCTGTCAGTTAGGAGCAGAACTGTAAGACTGAAAAATTAAATAAACCACAGAAAACCAGTTCAAAACTCAACATATCACTAGATAATATCACACCCACTCCATGTAAGCACAAGATTATAAAAGTTCATGCTATCAGCATCATCAGGTACCTATAGCAATATGCATGATACACCCTCTGAGTTCTTGTTCAAAAAGAAGGCTGCCTTGTTCTTTCTCATTATGCAATTCCATTACAGCCTCTTCTCTGCTCATACTTCACCTTTATCAGCAGGTCATTTTCATCTGAGGTATTTAAGGAAATTATTTTATTGGTGGTGCTCTTACATGCCAGACTGTCAAGTACATTGTTGGGATAAGGTCCCCTAATGAACACCATGATCTTGTTAACATGACGTACTGTGCCCAAATCAGAGCCTACTTCTAGTGCCTTAAATTGAAGCTTTAATTGTAGAAGACCCAAGTCCAAGAATTTGTTCCACTCAGTTAGCATTGCAGTAGGCACCATTCTTTCACTGCCTAGAGCACACTACCACAACAAGATGAATTAGTGTTTAGCTGGTTCATTTATCCAAACAAATATTTTGACTGTAGAAGATACTGTCAACACATTAATTACATTAAAGATTGTTTTGAGTGTTAATTATTGTCAAGCACCAGACAATATTTCCTTTTAAATTTCACACAATGTCCAGTGTGAAACGTGTCACACCAATGTCATACCTGTGACCCTGGTACCACTAACAACCCTGTAAAAATCCTGCTTTTTTTCCAGCTCAGTAGGCGTTGGGGCACCAGAACTGTTGCACTGTAATTAAGCCTGGTTACATTCAACACATTATTTTCCCTTCACCATACACTCTCTGGAAAACTGGCCACAGAGGCCACTTTTCCTTCAGCCAGATATTACCCTGGCTGTTAAAGACCTATTATTGTCCGGCTTTATGTTATCCTCCTAGGAAGGAGTAGTTTCAGCACACAGAAGGGTAGGCAAAGAGCTGTGTTTCATAGTGTTGTGTTCATAGAGTTTGTCCCAAGTTCTTTGATTTCAAGTCTTGCTTACACCCCAGAGATTAAGCACCTGATATTTTTGGGTTAGTGGAAGAAGTGTCACCAAGGTGTGGTCATTCCCAAGGCAACAGCCATGAAGATTCTCAGATCTCTTTTTAATTTCTTTTTTAAAGTACAGAGGAGATCAGTGGAAGCAAATTTACCTCATTTGTGTTTTCCAGTCTAAAATACATGTACATACAGAGTCACAATGAAGGTCAAAATTTTCTTTATAATTTCTCTTGTGGCCCTTAGAACCTCTTTACTTTTATACTAAAGTTAAACATGGTTTAGTCTGTTGAAATGCTTATTGCTGATGCTCCAGGCTTCTAATTTTCCATATTTTTTTTTGTTTGGATTTTTTGGTTTAGTTTTTCTTTTTTTTTATTATTGTTGCTTGTTTGTGTGTTGAGGGTTTAGGAGGAGGTGTAGGCTTGTCAAGGAGAGACACTTCATTTTAACTGTTCTTAACATGAACATTTAATCTAGTTTTTCAGGATGCTTTGAAACTAAATTTACATTTATTTATCATTAAACATGCAAAATGGCAAACTTCATAAAATAATGTGTCTGTTCACTGAAGTAATTTGACCTTTGGTGTTTTTGTGCTGCCAATGAAAAACAATAATTCATAACTAGTTCATATATTTTCATTATAACACCCTCTCTAAAATGAGCTATTCTAGTCATTCTCAGCCCAATTTCTTCTAGAACTGGATAAACAGGAAAATATATTCAACTTTCTTCAACATTTCACATACTATAAAAAGAGACATATGTGCAAGTTCACTGTTCACTGCATGAACAGCCTATATGGGATACAGTTTATTTTTATGTACAGCTTCACTCACTTTAATGTAAAATCCTCTTCTTGTTTTATATGTACCTGTTAACTTATATGTGAGCTCCAAACCAGTCTTGCAAACCAGGTAGGTCATCACTAAACTTCAGGCTACATCTTGTACTATCTTCCCTAACCTAACCTCATATCCTGTGCTTTTTTCTTCCCCTAACCCAGGCAAGATCAACTTAAATAACTAATCTTATATGTGCAAAATAAAGGGGGAAAAATAATGTACGTGAATGCTATAATGATTTCTTTTTCTTGATAAAAATATATATAGACTAGCATTCCTGAGTGATACTTGATGAAAGACTTACCTGTAATAAAAAAGCAGGTTTTTTTTTGCTCTTTTTTTGGTTGTAAATAACATGTAGAGTAAAATGCGAATGGAGATTTTTCTGAGGTTTTTTCTTCCTACTCCTATCCTTCAATGTGCGTTTATGCGTGAACATGAGCTACTTACAGTAAAAGGGAGAGTGTATGCCTTTCAAATTTCAGTAGGTTGTCATTCTTTCAACACATTACAGAACACAATGCAATTCAATAAAACCCAGTGAATATTGACCTGGCACACTTATCTCAGCCTTACTTGTTGCTCCTGAGGGAAAAAAAACAACCTAGCTTTTNTCCAGTTCTTTAACTGCATGCATCCCTCCAACAGCACTCTTGCCTCAATTTTCTTTCACGTGCCCATCCTATTTCAAATATGAAGGCAACAGTATCCTACAAAGGATTTTTAAATAAATGAAGTTAAAATTCACTGTGAATTCTACCTTTTAAATATTTCCACCCATTCCCTCAGAACTTTTTTGAGCCATTTCTCTGAAAAGCTTTCTGAAATCTCTCAGCTTTTTAACTAAATGCCACAGACAAATAAATATATTGTTTGTACCCTTAGGAACTATATCTGCCTACTATTTTTCTCCAGGTCTTCAGATAAAGGGGGACTGAAAGTAAGATAGCAAGAAAGGATTGCTTTTTTTTTTTTCTTTCTTACCTCTCTTATCTGTTTGTCCATCCCTCCTTTCTTTATGCCCTGTGTCTTCCATCACAGTCTAAGCCTGTGAAGATACCAATAATGAAGAGTTTTTGTTAGAAGATAAGAACTAGTATTTTATAAATAGCCTCAAACTGGTCAGATGAACAGCAGTTTTCCTTGTGCCCCATGAGACAAAGTTAAAGGGAAGATTGTGGTTTGCTTTTACATCTAACAAGGATTGTAAGACAGGAATCAAGAGCTAGTCTAAACATTTTGCTTTGAAGCCTTTTCAATGTCGAAAACTCATAACACATCAAAGTGACAGTTTTTCTCTCAAAAGAAAATGAACAACTGGGTTGATATCCTAAAATTTGAAATAACTGAAGAGATTCTAACCTAAAAAAACCTTTGCAGAAATGGTAGGAGATAACAGAGTTCATGAAAAACATGAAACTCAATAATTCTAAACTACTATAGGTATTTTAGCCAGAAATTCTCTGGCAGTCACTTACAAGTGTGCCAGTGAGTATGAAATCAACGTCTGAGATAAAAGAAATAAAATAAAAAAATAAAAAAATAAAAAAAAAGCTGGCTTGAGTACAAGGTGTACAGTGATGTTAGCTGACTTATAAACCTGGTTTGCTACCCAAGCTCTGGAGACTGTGAATTCTGACTCTCTTGGCACATGTGCGCGTGCACACACTTGAAAGTTGCTGGCTCTCTCACCACTCTGAAGCCTCTTAGCAAATTTCAACCAAAACAGATAGGAAAATGAGGTTCCAAAGATATGAGATTCCCTCAAGTTTGCCAAAAGAATGCAAGAAAACCCCTAACTGGAGGAGAAGCTGAAGGCCATCCTTGTGAGGCACCATGGAAAGACATTATAAGAATGTCTCAAGAGCAGTAACAGGTCTGTCAGCGCTCTCCCTGTATGGGGTATCAAAAAACCCAGCCATATGAAGCTGAGAGATAAGCAGCAACCAGCCTTCATCAGCTTCGGGGCTAAAGCTGCTTCCTTTATTTGTTATAACAGCAAATATGAGTATCTTTAAATATCACTGGAGTGCAGGTACTCTGTGCTAAGGGCTATACAAACATACCAAAAAGTATTTTTCCTGCCCTAGAGAGGTTGCCATTTCCCTCACTGAGATCAGAGAAAAACTATAAAATTTCAAAATCAACCTGCACACCCTTGGGAGATGCTCAGGTGCACCTTTCACGAAGATGTTGCACCAGGAATTTGGGTGAGAAATCTGTGCAGATCCCCAGAGGTGTACAGGGGTGCATACTGAGCAGGAGGCTGCTTTAATCCCCTCCTGGCTGTGCACAGCAACTGCTAATGCAGTGGAGTCAGCTGAAGTCTGATAAGCTTGGTAGCTGATATGCTGCCTGCACCTTATCAATAAGTAGTTTTGATAACTCTAAGTCACCAGAAACCCCGAGAAAGAGGGTATCAGTAACAGTCATATCATGATAATTTCTTGCCCTTTCATTCCCTAAGTAATAGCCAAGACACTCAAAGAGATCACAATGAAAATAGACACTGTAGCTATGTAATTATTTTGGAGATTTTTCTAATTGAAGTTTTTTCAAACTTTATTAATTGAACTGCAGTCTATAAAAGTAAAATAAAATTAGCACAATCACGCACTGTACATTGCATTGGAAGTCACAGATCACAGCAATACCTAGGATTTTATGTACACAGAGAATTTGTTTCTCTTTTCATAGATAAATCACACATGCACAGATGGGTTTACATTTTCTATTTGCTTGTTACAGAGTTTACACATTTTTTACCCCCTTATTTATGCAGTGCAAAAAACATTCCTAGTAGCTATTATTTCTATAAATATTTTCTATTGAAATGGTGTGAGTATAGGAAGAAGAAAAATAAACTTAGTCCTACATCCTCAGTTTATGTCAACATAAACAGATATATTTTTGTATCTAAATAACCTAATGTGAATTAAGATAATTTTTATTATGTGAATTTGTTCACAATACACAATGCTTTTATTTAAAGGGATTAAGTACTCCATATAAAGTGGTAAAAGCTTCTTAAGACCATGTCTATGCAGCATTCAGAGTAGCTCTCGGTTAGAGGAACTTGCACTAGCAAGAAATCACTCTACTTAGGGATGATTGGTTAAATTATTAATATATACATACAGCCATGATTAAATTAAACATACTGAGAGAAATCTTGCCCTTTCTAGAGTATGTGGAAGTTTCTTCAACTGCCTGTCCAGAACCTGACCTTCAGTTAAGGATAATGATGTGTCAGTACATCTGCATTCACAACTTCAATATAAAGAAATTAATGCAAAATTATAGTAGTGTCTTCTGACCCAAATGGTTCTTATCTCTCTAATAGAAATATTTATGTATGTGTTACATTAGGAATTAAATGATTACTGATCTGCAACTTTTACTATGCTTTGAAACAAGCTAGTCAGTTTTAGAATAAGAACCTGTACTAGAAAGTTAAGCTGTTGCCTTTGTTTCTATGTTTTAGAATTATTGGCATTTTATTCATATTCATCACTGAAAAGTACACCAAAAAAATGCTGCTTTCAATCAAGTCAATTCACCATAATTATTTCCTGATTGACAAGATGTCTGATTACAATTTGTACTCTATATTGCTAACTTACTTTTAGAAGTGAATTTTTCACCTTCCATTGTATAAGAGTTAGAAGGTGACACTAACTCTACTTCACAGGTTTCTTCTGCCAGTGAAGGTGTAATTAATTTTGGAGTCTTCTTGTTATTTGACAGTCCATACTTTTGGTCAGTTGGTTGGATATTCTTTTCATGGTGCCTTGTGTTATACTTTTAGGGTTTTCTCCACAAAATCACTTTTTTTGGCTTAGCATGCAATCAGTAGAACAAAAGAATGCCAGAAAAATTGGATCATTAGGAAAAAAAAGTAAGAATACTTTTTTTTAATCACAAAGAAATACTATTTTCTTAACATATTTTTTTCAGAATCTAAGAATTAATTACATTTGAAGACAGGGCAAAAGTTCTTGATCTATTCAATTCCAGTCTTTTTGATTCAAATGCCAAAACTTATTTTAAAGTAATTATTTATAAAACATTTTATAAATAAGGAAAGAACATCCACACACTGATACTAAGGAAACAGTAACAAAGTAGAAGAAAACAGCTGAAATAAGAAAACAGCTGAAATAAGAAAATTTACCCTCCACCTCTATTCTTCAAGTGTCTTTTTATGTCTTCTGTGTCCCTTTGATATGGATATATATTTGTGCATACACTCCCAGTCACTTCATTTTAACTTCAGGCTCCAATCCAGAGAAGCATTCAAGTGTTTTGAGTTCCACCAAAATCAGTGTTGGGTTACACACAGACCTAAAAAGTATGTGTTTAAGCTTCTGCTTGAATCAACTAGTGTTTATACCCACCTAGGGGTTGTAAATAGGTGTTGAGAAAGCAGGTAAAAATGTCAACCATTGGACCAGTTCTGCTCTCTCACTGTTAAGCTCATACTGTAGAAGGATTTAACCTTGGTAAATTAAGACATCGGAGACAAAATTTTCCATACCCAAATGTCTGCCTTAATTCCCTCTCCTATCACACCATACTCACATAATGACTATAACTCAAGGTGAAACACAGCAAAGTGCAGATTTCTTCCCCTATCTCAGTGCCTTGATTTCCATGTGAAGAAAAAGAGATAATCAAAATGAACTAGAACAGAACAGGCATCATGTTCAAAGAATCCCTCAGACTCCAGCTTACCAGGGAAACACCATGGCACATTGCAGGCAGTCCTGGTGAAAACATATTTATCAGTTTAACATATTTATTATTTTAACATATTTAACAGTTTTATCCAGCTCTAGATTGACTTAGTCTGCTAAGAGTGGTCACTTCACACCCTGCAAGGGAGACTTCACTTTAGTATGGACACTTAATCTCTTCTCAAAGAGGCACATGGAACTACAAAATCTTTTCTAGCTACCAACAGCTGAAAATTTTTATTTCTACATGCACAGTGAAACATTTTGATTCTGTGATAGGACATTAAGTCATTCAGAGCTGTAAAGCAAGTTTATCTAGACCTCTTTCTTGCAGGTCTTTTCTCACAGATAACACAAACATCTGGACTTCATTAAAATGTAAAGTACAATTCTAGCACACTTACATTTTAAATACAGAGACTTCAAAGCAACATGAGAGAGAGTATGGGGAAGTGAGGCAGATTTACAATCAGTTCTTCCTAGGGCCAGCATGTCCTTGCAGTTGAGTATTTGCTGCTAAGCTTTGCTTCAGTAAAGTCTGTGATTTCCTGAAGAGCAAACAACATTGTTCATTTCCTGGGGAACAGCCAAGACTCTTGTAGGCAGAAAAGCTCCCCAGGTACCACAAGAGTCCAAGATAGAAAATTTACAGAGGTGAATCTCCACACAGAAGAGGGAGCAGAGAGACAGACAACAGAAGGTGATGGACAAGGAGCTCCCTAGAAGCCAGAGGATGCTGTGTAATCTCTCCTTGCCACCAGGCATTTAGGGACAATGTGGCCACTCTTCTCTTGAAGTTTCATAACACAATAGTGAAAATACAAAGAAAAACGAATCCTACCCATCACAGGCTTCCTGAAAAAATGATAACGGTGTGCATTGGCCATGGTGGTTAGTAAGGTTGGGATAATTTCCCCTCCCACAAATCTTTGCCCATAGGGGATGAATATAGTATAGGCTCAGAACAAGGAAAAGAGCTTCTATCTACCTGGCAATGGCACAATAACTGGATTAGGATACTGAAAGACAACAAACAACATGAGTGGAAATTCTAAAAAAGAGACAGGAAAAAAGACTCGAGATTATCATAATAGAAAATATAATGAAAATACAATATAAGGATGTTGTACACAGAGCAGAGGAGTATTTTGTGGGGGGGCTGAGGACATCTTTCCCACCACTGAGCAGCAAATATGTGGTAGGAGAACTGTTTTATTTTTATGTTTGAAAAGCATTTCCTAAAGAACAGAAAGTACTTGATACTCTCAGCTCACAATATTCCTACTTCAACTTAGCTTGCAACTTACCATGCTTCATCTGACAAGGTAAATAGTCTGTCTTGACAGAGGATAATGACTTATTACAGCCATCTTCATACTTACTCTTTTAGCTTGACTTGTAGATATCAAAATGTACAGTGAATTGAAAAACTTACATTGAGTATAGTCTGGAGCATTATCAGAATTTTGCTTCTTTGAAAATTATATTCTGTTTGTTTTTATTGAAGAGATTGGAAATTACAGAACAAGATCAATATAAAATTATACACCAAAGATATGCTATAGTTGCCTGAAATAAATGTAAAAGAAAGGAAAGGTCAGATGAAATGTGGCCGACATACAGGTTTAATTCAATTTCCTTAAAATTTTACAAATGCTCAAAAGGAGACAAACATGTTAATGAATTCAGAGCTCGTGAAAAGCAGTTTGAAAAATGTAGCTGAGTAAGATATTATAATAATATTTCACAATTGTCTTCAAAGGCAAATCTTACTTTTATAGGAAAATACAATATTTTCTCAGGAAAGCATAAGCTTTTTGTTTGTGTATTAAAATCACCAAAGAAAGTATTCTCAAACAATGCAGTTTAAATGAAGTTAAGTTTAGATTTGGACTTAGTTATAAAATCCCAAAATCAATTGAAAGGAAGCTCAAAATCAAAATTCAAATCAGTAAAAACTAACACATATGCAATATTGATAATGTGGGTAGCTTTAAAATAGTTTGTATAAATAATTCAGATTTAAGCCCAGAAACTTATTGTGCCTGAGATGAAACTCATGCTAATTTAAAAACAAGTACATTAAAATTCCCATTATCATTTAATACCTGTTAAAGATAAAATTTATTTCTTAAAAAAAAATAGAAAAACTTTCAAACTAATATTTTGTAAGGAAGCGTCAGTGCTCATGAAATTTAGACAAGTGTTTCCAGCTAAAACCCTTCCCAAGACTCCAGAAATATCAGAGGCCTTTTCTATCTCCATGCTCATTTTTTGAATAGAAAAGAGAAAGTTCCTTAGTTTTATGACAAGCTTAACAGAAATTAATCTCATACAAAAGTCAAGGACTAACTTGTCAGTTACTTTTTCTTTTTTTTTTTACCTGTATGAATACATGAAGAAGTCAAGGGTTTTCCAAGGTACAAGTTGAAAGAGTGTAACAAGTTTCATTTAACAGAACTATTGAAAAAAGGACTGTGAAACTTTTATACACAGCCTAGGCATTATTTAATTTTTAATGGCTGGACAGTTTTAAAACACATTTGGCTTTACATTATATAATAGAAGAAAAAACCTGTCTGTTTCCCCTTATTCCTGTAGTAAATGACACCTAGTGATTTTATGTAAGACACAAATTATAATTTGTGAGACTGAAAACTTGAAAAGGCAACAGATTTTCCTCAAAATTGTATGTTTTTACTGTTAAAAGCCAAGAAAAGAAGCTGGGCACACTCAACATAAAAATACATCTCTTATAAACTTGTGACAATCCCCGAAAAGATAGTAAACTGGAAGAGCAAGAAAAGCAAAACAACATGTGAAAAAATAGCAATGTCCTCTAAAGCATGTTAACTTGCCACTTAAAGGAAAAGCCAGGATTGCTCTTCCCCACATCCAAGAACTCTTCTCCACCATGTACCAGCCCATCCTTACCGGTGCAGCCTTCCTGTGCTGTGCAGCATCGTACGAGCTGCACACCTCAGCAATGCAGGTGTCCAGCCCATCTTTTGCAGCGCTGGGACTTTTCTTACTGCAAGTTTAGAGAGCAGCAATGAAGTGGCATTGCCATTCAAACTCCAAGTACTGCCACAGGCAATAGGAACTGAGCAATCAGGTGAAACATTACATCCTAAGAAAGAGCCATAAATAAGAACTCTACAGGTCTGACAAGGCTAGCACTAGGAGTGCTGATAGCCAGTGACTCTGCAGTAAAACTAAAAGTATAGCTGAAGGAAGAGTGACAAATTTAAGATGACATGAATGGGGAGAAAGATTATATACAACGAAGTTGCTCTTCAATCCACTTTCACTGCTCAAAAGGATCAGAAAGGGAAGCGGATAAAAAGCACTTCATAAGAGTTATAAGATATTTTTACAAGGATATATCATTCACTGTAAGAAAAACTGGTATTTTGCCCCTCCTGATTCAGGGCTGAATTTAAATACATTCAAATTTCTTGCCTCATTTGAAATGCAGGAGAGATCTATAAACTTATTACTGTCCTACATCATGACATTGCAAAATATGCCAGCACTTTCTAGGGAGGCCTACCCACCGCTTTGTGGGTATTTAATTTACTGCCTCTTATCAGCTGCAAATCTCATTTGTCACCACGGTTCTTAAGGTTCCTGCCTTCCACTGAGATTTCTCCACTATCTTACAATCTGCATTTTCAAAAGATGAATCCCATTTTATCATCTTCCTGCCCATCTTTCTAATCCCTCCAAGACCTTTCTATTATGTTCTGTATTTAGTGTTCTTCTCAATGGCTCTTGAGTTAGTATCAGTATTCAGACGCTCCATGCAAAATCTGCTGTCTTTTCTCAATCATTCAAAAAGATAATTAATAATAATAATTATTATGAGAGTTTGAAGAACATAATTTCTAACAGTCTTTCTCTTGACTCTACTTATTGTTACCAGTATGCAAAAACTAAAAAACTCTTCATAGTTAAGCCAGGGTAATTTGAAATAGCAATACCATCTAAATAGTAATTTGTATGAAAGGAAAAATAAATAAATAATAATAAAAAATAAAGTAGAGTTTTATAAAGCATTTGAGGAAGAAAACTGCAAGGTATTTCCTCCTTAATTAAAAAGATGCCACTCTTATCCAAGAAGATAAATAAGTAGTAAACCTACACTACAAGTTGAGAGGAGGGATTTAATACAAACTACCTAAAATCATATACATTCAATATAATACAATATAATAGAATAAAAGCTCAAACCTCAATTCCTCCCTTATCTCCTCCCACTCAGGGAGAAAGTGCTATTTTCCATTAATGAAAAAAATGCAAGGTATTATATTTGAACATAGATCCAAGCCAGGTATGATGAACCCTTTCTCATGCAAACCTGGAGAAGCCCAAAGGGGTTCTGGTGAGGTGCTTAGATTCTCCTTTCCCAACAGCCACAGACTAGTGACTAAACTACCTGCCAGCGTACATTCTCCCTCACACAAGTTAAGTTAGCTATGAAGTCCTTTATCCTACATCTTCTGGGTATGTGCAAACTCTGCTTGAGTTGACTGTGTGGTATTTCCATATCACCATATGTCCAAGACCATGTCTATCATACCAGATACCTTAAAGTGAGGGAGAGATATAAGACATTTCCCTGATAAAACTACAGCTTGGAGTAAATCAGTACTTAAGCTTCAATTTTCTTAGAAAACTGACACTCACTTTCCCAAAATTGATGCTGTAACCTGACACAAGCCAAATCTATATTACATACTATTCCACTAGGTTTTTTTTTTTCAGGTTTTGCATTATCACTCTTCCATTTATTGCTGCTTTGCTCTTCATGGAAGGTTTCAGTGAGGATTACCACTTGCATCTCTGCTTGTGATATCATTGAAATGTGATGATGTAAGGATTTATCCTGTTTTTACCACACTTTAATGATTGTCCTAAATGCTGCCCTCTGCAATCCATCTCTGCCAGACATAAGTGAAAAGATAAGTAAAAGCAGCAGTCCTAGTGATTCATGGGACTGCCTCTTCAGTGCAGTAGGAAAAGCCAGCAATTATTGTGAAGTAGACAAAAAAAAATTCCACAAAAAAAGCTCACATTAAGTTCTTTAGGTTGGTCAGTTTAAATTTCTTTTTTATTTTTTCCTTTTTACTCAGCCAATAGCTTAGGAAAAACAAATGAACTAAACCCAAAAGCAAAATCCACCCCAACCCATCTGTTTTCAATACAAGTTTTGAATATTTACACGTATGCTTTGCTCCTAAATGCCAGCTTTTGGCTCAAAGATAATTTTTTTAATGCCAGACTGTAAACATGCATTCAAGAAGAAAAATGCTGGAGAATCTTCGTTCCAGCCTCACAGCATCCCAGGCATTGTGAGGAAATGTCAAATGAAGCAGGAATTACTGCATCAATCTCAAATTTGGTGATAAAGCAAAATAGGCATTCAAGTAATCGTGATGATAGCACTCCTGGCTTTTACCATTCAGATTTTTTTTTTTTGGTAATTGTTTTGAATAACAACAGAAGGGTTGCATTTACTTCTTTCAGGATTGTCAATGCTTGTTCAAAAACAGACAGTAACTGTTCTTAATTACAATGAGAAGGGAAGTGGTAGATGGACCAGTATTTCAGGCTTAGAGAATGAGTGCAGTGTTAGGTGCACAGTGTCATCTAGAGGCCAAACACAGCTCTTCATAAAAAGCTTTACAGAAAGGGCCTGAGGTGTTTTGCCCTTGCTCTAATAACCAACACTTATGTCTTCTTGGCTGGTCACATAAATTATCTCTACAAATATCTTGAACTGGAGACACACTGTGGTGATTCTGAAAGTTTGCACCAACACCTGCAGATGAGGGCAGGAATGCTTCACTGCAAGGTACATATAAGTGACTGGACTGTGTGTGAACAACCTCAGGAACTGTTTTCTCCTTACATCTCCACAAATAATTTTGAGCACAGGGATCGGCCACTGTTGTCACCATGAACTGGACAAGATGATTTAATTTAAACAAATTTGTACTGACTGGGGTGGATACCACTACATTTTAAACTGTAGATTTATGTCATCATCTCTGTTTTTCGAGGAACATAATACAAAACTGACGTTCAGTAAATAGGACATCATAAGTCTAAAAAGAAATACTCCATCAATATTGTTATGAAAGATACAGGGAAAAAAATCAATTTCTTTTTTTTAAACAGGTTGAATATGTTCTGACAGAAAAATCTTACCTCATTGACCAAATGAGAACATGAAATATTTGTATCATCTCCAGTATTAGAATGTAACAACCTATAGTAAAAGTTGAATTTTTAATTTGTATGTAAGAGGTTATACTTCTCACAGGTTTGCATGCTGTATCCTGTTGTTTCCAGAAGAATGACCCTCACTTTAATATTCACAAAAAAAGCACAACACATCTGACAACTGTCTGACATGGAGTTAGGTAGAGTGTTTACTACAGAGTCCAGGCAGATTAGTATCCCAAAAAGAAGAAAAAACATTGGCATAAAGGAAATCATGCACACAAAAATATTTCAGGCTTGGTACAGGCTTGGTACAAACCTCATTTTGTTTCTCCTGAAAAAAAAAACAAAACATAACCCATAGAAAGCAACAAACCAGTTGGAAGTATGTTATAAAATGTTGTGCAGACTCATACAGGGGTAGTACAGGTTGTACTGATTCCATCAGACTGAGAGAGAGACAGAGAGAGGGGGAGAGAGAGAGAGAGAGAAATTGGTGGAGCACAGCACTGAATCAGGAAAAAGCTTTTAATGCACCTCTACATCTTTGGAAAGAAAGAGGAGGAGGTGAGTCAGGCACATTTTTATTCCTTCTTAGCACTGAAAAATCACAACTCCTGCCCTCTAAGGATGCAGTTCACCTGTAATGAATGAAGGAAGTCTGGTACATGGTGGTCAATCCACATTTATGAGAGAAAGTATCTAGTGACAAAAGAGTAGAGCTAATCTGGGAATTCAGGACCCTACAAGAACTGAGGCATACTCTGTTCTCAGTAGCATCAATATAGTTCCTTTAATCTTAGTTAAAACAAACTTAGTTTCTCCTTCAACCTAAAACAAGCATTACCAACTCTAAACCTTCTCGCAACTTGTATGAAATCTATTTATATATTCTTTCTTTAATTCCTAATAGCATTTGCAATAGTTAAAAAATGAAATTAAAATGTAAGCACATATAGTTCCATAATATTTTTTTTTTTCTGTCTGCAATTCAAACCAACTGGAAAGAAGAACAAAAAGTGGGAGAAAAAAAAATTGCAAGTCCTTTATCTGCTATTTCCCCTTCTATTTAGAGTGCAGTTAACATGGATGTTTGCAGGAACTGTCTGCCCTGGAAGAGGAAAACACCTACTTGTCTACTAATTCTGTAGTTCAACAAGTCCACTGTTGATATAAACATAAATATTGAACATAGATTAATTTTTATGCTTTAAAAAAAGTGTCTACAGTATAAAAATTCTGTAATACCTAAAAAACTTTTGGAAGTAATAAGAGTTACCAGAAAGAATAGAAATATATATTCTATCTTAAAGCATGGAAGCAAGAAGCTATCAGCACATTAGTCTTCCCCCACACCTCCAAAAGTACAATGAATTTTAATGTAAAGTGTTAAAATTTAAGAATGAAAGTGCTGAATAGAATTATTTATAGAAGTAAAGACCACACATCCAGTACTTCACTGAAAACCCACGCCTCCAAAGACTGCAATGGGCCTTAAGACAGTGAATTTATCCTACATAAAGAATAATATTTTTATTGCAGAGATTTCTTCTTTTCTTAAATTTGATGCCATTAGGCTCTTACTTCACAAATTCAAAGTACAAACTTTATACCTGGTAGTTTATAAAAAAGTAGCTCTCTAACATTAATATGATGTCACATTAAACAAACTAGGGTACTTTTCCAGTTTGTTAGTATTTATACATTCATTTTAAAAGGATGTTTTGATTGACTCCTATGCATCCAACAGCGACTTTTTTTGTTTCAGTGTCCTCACACAATGAGGCTAGAGCAGGAAGGCAGTATTTAAGGTAAGTCACTGGTTGGAAACTAGTGACTGATGACTTCTCACTGATGATTTATCAATTAAACCCAAAGAGAAGCCATGGCACATAGAATGAGAGATTTGCACAGGCAGCAACACTCGCATCTTAGGTTTTATTAAACATATGATTTTTTGCCAATAGCTTCTTCTATAGCTTCTTCTATAACCCGAGAGAGTAAATGCTCCTGAGAATTCAGCTTGCATACATATGAGAAATATAGTGATCAGATAGTTTTTCCGGATTTTTAAAGCAACATTCAGAATAGAAAAACAAAAGTTATTTAAAGCATAGATATGAAATCAGGGTGTGCACTGCAAAATTTATTTTATTTACCAAAAGAGCAATTCTGAGAGATGATTAATGGTTGCATGTAAAGGGCACTGAGGAAACATTACTAGAAAACATTTCCATTACAAACAGGTCTATTTGTCAGCTCTCAAAGCAGACTATTATATGCTGCAGGTAATTGAAAGTAAAATAATAGGATTCACAGAATGCCTGATATTTACATTTTATATCTGAACACTTCAAGGTTTCCAACACACATACCATTGTGTCTACAATATATAATCAAGCACTGGCATTCTCACCTGCTCATCCAGATATTTTAAAAATAATTCATCACATTCTGAATAATTTATGATTTCAGAGCAGAATTCCAGTCAGACTTAGCTGCTGAAGTTCATAGACTAGGGTATTTATTTCAGCTGTATAAAAAGTCCAGTTTACGTTAATATGCTAAGCTAAAATTACAGGGGCAAATTCAGTTTGGATGTCTCTGCTCTAGGAGTACAACAGCACAGATCAGAAGAAGGTAACTGAAAGTAGTCAAGTTCTTAAACCAAAGCAGATATCAAAACAACCAGCTGGAAACAGAGAAATTTTATATTAGCTTCCAAATAATGGAAAGAAACAGTTACTTTAAGTAAACAAAGGCACTACACAGGTAAAATGGATTGCAATTAAGAAAATCCACTGAATACCTTGCTGGAAAAAATACACGTATTCCCCTTCACTATTCCAACGTTATGTTCACATTTATATTGAAGTAATGAGATGGTGGTCCAAAATAGTTATTTGAAATTCAAAGTGAGTGGCAAAATAGCTGTTGTTTGATTGACTAAAGATTTTTAATTTGAAATAACTTTGATTAGCAATTTTTATAAAATTCTTTTCCTATCATGTCAGATTGCCATGGTTTAACCCCAGCCAGCAACCAAACACCAGCAGTGACTTGCTCACTCCCCCACAGTAGGATTAGGGAAAGAATTGGGAAGGTAAATTCTGGAAAATACATGAGTTTAGATAAAGTCAGTTGAAAAGAGCAAGCAAAAGCTGCACATACAAGCAAAGGAAATAAAGGAATTAATTCACTGCTTCCCTTGGACAGGCAGGTGTGTCAGAAAGAAGAACAGAGAGGATTACAAGCATAGACATTGTGTATGTCAGTGCTACCCACAGCACTCCTATCTAAACTTTTTCAAACTCAAAACAGTGTTATGCTTTCCTCTTTTGTTACTTGACATAGAAGTTACTGTCAGCACACATCGAACTCTCCAGAGAGGTAAAATGGCTTCTTACAGCATTTCTTCATGTTTTGCAGTTGCTTTTGGGGAAAGAAGATTAAATATAAAATGCTTTTAGTAATGAAAAAACCAACAACTTTTCTCTTTACTGTCTGCCAGACACTGAATCATTCCCTGTGTAGCAGGAATGGTTTCAATCACAGAATGCAACATTCTTAGCTAAGTCTTGCTCCTGAAAATGTGTTTTCTCATTTTCCCATGAAATTACACTGTTACCCTTCCTCATGGCTGTGATAGATAAAAAGAACGCCACTCTCTTTTTTTGTAAATTTCACAGAAAACCACTGTTATGAAATTTCTATTATTTTTGCTTAGAATGCCCTCCAAAAGTAAAAATTTGCTTTTAAATATTTTATCTGTGGTCTCTTATACTGCTCTATAATATGATTGCCCTTTTCATTTCATGTGCACTGTAATTCAGAATAAAAATATAATAGCCTTACACAACTCATTGGATTTAAAACTCACTCCATTCTCTAAGGTGGATATCTACTTATTTTCTGATATATTCTGATGCTGAAACAATAAAAAATCCCACCAAACCTATGCAAATTACACCTTTGTAAGTCTCTAATAAATTCTATATACTCAACTGTGGGGCTTTTGTGAGATTTTTTTTTAAACTAAATTGAAATATCATAAATAGTTGATTTCTCTTTAATTAACCTTATTTTGCAGGATTGAATTCTGT
>VZTB01017961.1:77662-153469 GCA_013397245.1 Thryothorus ludovicianus | reverse complement strand
AAAACATTGCATTGACTATAAAGTGTAGGTGGTAATCCTCCAGGAACCTTCTCTGTGCCTCCCCAAGGGTACAGCATGTTCTAGCTATGAAAAAACACCGTGTTTTAAACTATATTTTGAGAGTTGTTTGAAAATAACAACATAAAAGTTTAATGGCCATTGCATTCCATTGATTCTACATACAACCTTACCATTCAATGTTTTTCTTATACAGCAATTAACATTTGGAACAACCAGAGAGTTTAGCCCAGGGATCAACACATCAGTGTTGACTCAACTGAGAACAAAAGCCTTGAATTTTTTCTTTCTTATTTCTATCCTAACAAGTGTAACAGGACTTTGCTCTATAAATCACATTTCAGCACTTGTGGCACTAAAGAGCACAGGTTTAATTCAGAAAGCTGTCTTCATGAGGAATTACCACAGCAGCCAGTATGCCTTGCTTCATGAGGGCATGCAGATCATCTCTCATGATTTTCACTGTCACCATCTAGATACCCATGGGGTCAGATTCTGAGATAATATCAAAGCCAAAAAACAACTGCTGGTGTAGCTGCTGAGGAATTCAGTCTTGCACTTACCACTGATTCTGAGCTGAACTTATATAATGACTGCTAATTCTTTGACAGTTCATAAATACGTTGGTTTTTTTTTTCAAATATTTACACAAGTAAATACATAAAAGCACCTGTGACAAAAATAATTAAGAATCAAAAAGTAAACACAGAAAATGTAACTGCCTAGAATATCTTCATATGCATCTTTTAAAAATGATTGTGAAGTAGATTTAACTTCAAATTATTAAACAAAAAGGAATTAACAAATCTGTAGGAGTAATTTAATTGGCTCAATTATTAGTAAAACAGTCAGAAGATAATAGTCTTTCTCATTCTACTGAGTTGACTAAATTGGCAAATGAGCTGAAGAACAAAGTTGAACAGGTTTCAAAAATTCTCTACTGCTTGTAGAGATCAGGATTTATTTGCTCATTTTCAAATAATCTGTGTCTAGATCCAGTAATTACAGAAAACACCCTCAAAATCATAGGGAAAAAACAGCCAACAAGATATTCTGAAGAAAGAAATTGATAGCATACTTTGTTTCAAAGTGACTTTCCAGATCTCCAATGAGAATGAACATCTAAAATTAAACTGTTAGCTGCTTGTACAAGTAACCTGGAAAAACATGCAACTTGGTCTCTAACATGCCAGGTACTCTCTATCTGTTTCATAATTTCAGCTCTGATCACCCACACTGGTTTTCATTTTTCTTTGTAAATGAGGGGAGCTAATCAGAGAGTTAAAATTTCAGCAGCTAAAGTAGGAGCAGCAAAACACATCTTGTGTTGCATTTCCTCTGAGGAGAAGCAGCAGAATGAAGGAAGGGAACTTTCCCAGAGAGGGCTCTGCCTCTCTGTAAACACACTGCTGCTGAATTTGGGCAGTGCTGCTTACAAAGGCTAAAACCGAATACCTTCGTCCCTCCAAATTTTGGTGGTTTTTCTTACATTTTTTTAAAACTGTTCTAGAAAGCTTTTCCATTCACTCACTTACAGAGCTTAAATACCAGCTGTGCTATGAAACAATTTGAGAGTGTTGTAGGTATAGACACCTCTGCCTTCCACATAAGTGTATTCAAAGCACACAACAAAAGTTCTGAGGAGGAAATGGTTTGGTATTCCTGAGTCTTGGGTTACAGAAAATTGGTTGGTAATTTGCCCAACAGACCAAATAGGACCTGCCTGCGCCTTACCACAGTCTGCAGAAAGGCATGAGCTTGTTTGCTGTAAGAACAGAAATAAAAATCTCAAATGTAGTCTTCAATGGCCACTGTCAAACTTATTTACATGAACTTAACCATGCATCACCTCCCAATATTATACATGAAAAAAATCCACACAAATAGTTACGAGATAAAAAGTTCATTTTTCCCATTCCATCATAAAGGACTAGATTAAAGTGTTACATGATCATGGCAGGAGACAGGTGAGTTACAGAACAAGCTGTGTGATATTAAAAACTTGGCAAGGGAGAAATAGATATTGAAAAATAAAGTCAGAAAAATCAGTATTAAATGCAGCCCATAGAATATGGAGGGATGATGAATTGCACTTCTTTCATTACAGTTGTCCTATGACACTCAGATAGAAAATAAAGTTTCCAACCCTAGTAATTGGAATGTTTGCAAGACACTAAAAGAAGATTCAGAGATTTCATTTCCTCTTATTCCTGCACTGCCACACTCTGAGAAGAACCCATCCCTAGAGAAGTGCAGATAGTATTGTTGACAACGTCATCTTTAAAAGAGATTTGTGGTCTAACCTGCTTACAAAATAGGAAAAATAGGTGCACTCTCAAGGTCCTTTCCAGCCACAGGCAATATACAAGTACTTGTTCTGCTGCCCTCATGCTTACAGGAACTGCAGCAGTCCTGTCACCAAAAACAGTGGGAAAAAGCCTTGTCTGCATCTCTGATATAAGAGCTCTGGTCATATCAATTCTCACTCCTTTTTTATTACTCCCTAAAGCTTAAATCTAAATTATTTATTTAAAAAATATTCTTAGCATTGGGTTTTCATAATAGAACTATATAGTTACAATTAGCAATATTTTTCAGTATTTCAGAAACAGAGAAACCTCGTGAATCCTCTCTTACACTAAAGCTAGACTGGTTTTAGATGTCATGTGTTTAGGAGTTACATGTTTCTGTTTCTGTTGCATCAAATCTCATCATAGCCTGTCCTCTGAAAGCAGGTATGAGGAAATATTTTTTAATGATTATTTTTATTGGGAAAAGAGACACAGAAATGTATCCACTGCACACTGTAACCACTCAGTTTTTGCAGACTTGATTTGCCTGCAAAGGATATGGAAATTATTAGGGTTTTTTCATGATAAGGAACCAAATCAGCCAAAGGTTTGAAGTACATCTAAGCATAATTCCCCTCCAGCCTAACAATAACATCTGTAAAGACAACCAAAAAGCTTTAAATTCCAAAAGAACAGAGCTTTATTTAAAGATTAATGTGAAATAACAATGAGTTTCCTAAATTGAGAAATCTCAAGTGACTTGTTCAGACAGTCTAAAACTACATGAGGGATAACCGTCCTTGCTCTTGCCCACTGTGTCCTTGCCAGTAGATCCTTATTTCCTGGCTTGATTTCAGATGAATCAAGAACTTCAAGTTTCAGCAAATTTTACCCAGTCCTCACTTGTCCCCAGAAAGGTCATTTTCCTTGATTGTGATAACTGGCTTCAAAATTCTCAGCAGTCCCTTTTCCTCAGTCCAAGAAATTTCTCAGTCCACAGGCTTCTAGACATCTCTGAGGAGGCTGTGAAAACCTCTCTCTTTCTTAGTAATTGTTTTCACAGAAGAAGCCCCACATTCCTTCTATAGGCACTGACATTTAAGTTTTAATTTTTAATTTAAAAGAGTATGTCATACAAACAGCAAATTAAGCATAAAATGTCCATTTTTCAGTGTCTGTAAGGCAAAAGGTTTAGTAGACTCCCATATAATGCTATTACTGGCATCCAGATGTTTGAGACTCTTTTTTATCTTTGAAAAACTCACAGAATAACCTGTCTTGTCTTTTATTTTCAAGACTTTTTTGCCCCTAGAAGCACGGGTGCTTTTTGAATTCCCAATCCCCCAGTTAATCTCTGCTTCAGGCTCAGACTGGTTCATGGTCATAGAATATCAGAATCACTGCAATTGGAAAAGACCCTCAAGGTCATCAAGCCTGTCTTTCAACCAAATACCACCATACCCACTAGAGCATATTGTGAAGTTAAGTGTGTAATGCTGATCACAAAAAAATGGTACAGCTTCCTAAATACCTGGAGCTCTCATTCCAAAATAAAATTTTGATTGTTGTATCAATTCATTGTGTTTTAATACTCATCACACAGATAAAAAGCATCTTGCAAGTTGCTTTTTCATTACATTAGTTCTAGAAAGTCATCTTTTGGGGAGTAAGAGATAATGAGTTGCAGCTACAACAAAAAGAAACTTCTTATTACATTGTTTCTATTTTCAATTATGTATCTATATGTTGCAGTATATACTTTCAAAAACAAGCTCAACATACTTGATGATTAAGTGCAAATTCTACTGAAATTTAACAAAACATGAACCTGGGAAGTTTGAGTTAATGATGTTGAACATTTCAGTGGGCTCCTTCCTTTTTTAATTGTTGTGTATTACTTAAGTAAATAAAATAAAACAAAAAAAAATAAAGTTGTATGTTATCTCCTGGCATTCCCCAGCCAGTATTTCCATGTCCATTAATGCTTCAGTAGATGTGATTTCAAGGTGGAAGTCAGTACTGTTGGCAGCACTTCAAGAACTAGGAATTGACTCGAGCTGGATGATGGCTCCTGCCCTGATAGAATGACATCTGTATTACATAGAACACAGCACTCTTTTTTGGGTACTGAATAGGAGTTAAAGCCAAAGTTAAAATTGCAGGAACATATAAAGAACATAAAGCAAAGTAGGCCATACGAAGGTCTCCACATTTACTTAGATAGGAGAGTTCCTGAGGTAGTTTCTGAGAGACCTGACCATGAAAAAAAATGGGTGGACTGCTGGAGGCAAGTATGGAACATATAAAAAATAGAGGAAAAATGAAAAGAAAACTATAACCAAGCTAGGAATGGACAAAGTCCCTCTAGTGTTTTCATTAGTGATGTAGAGCTTCTGGCATGACTGTCAATCAAAGATGGGCAGCAGCATCCAGAACTTGTCTGAATCCCTAGGTGACCAGGGATTTATTAGAAGTCATAAATCCTCAAAAAACACTAGTTCAGTTTTACAGAGCAACCTCAGTGAAGTCAAAGCCTTCAAAGAAGCACCAAGCTACCACAGCACAGTGGAGAAATGCCCTTCACATTCTTGCAGTTGGGAAGGTGGGGGAACTACTGTGTTGCATCATGTAGAAAGTTGGTTTGATATGTGGGCTTTGGCACATGGTGAGCATTTTTGCAAGGAAGTATTTTAGCATAATTTAACTTTTATTGTAAGGTGTGAGACATCCTTTCCAGCTAATTGCTCTATTTCAGCTTTTAAAATGAACAGCTCTTTCTCTCTTATGTTTCAGCTCATATATTGTAATGATATTACTGCTACTGTTAAAGGTGACCTGGAAATTATTTTAAATTATTTGCTTCCTGCTTCTTCATTCATTTACAATGAATAAAAATGCCTAAGAGATTCTAGATTATTTCTAAAGCACATCTCCTGCTTCACTCCTCCTTTCTATTTTTACTTTATATATGTCATCTCTCATACTCCAGCTTTACCCAAGTTAGAAGTGCACATGATACATCCCTAACAGACATTTTAAGTTGAAGAAGTAATAAGGACTTTTAGGACAAGACTCAGCTCTTGATGATGTGCTATACAGATTCTAATGAGTGTTGTGCTACTCTGGGGAACTATCAGGCCTTCATCACTTCTGCATTGAACCTGAAACTCTGCAGTCATTCCACTCACTTGTTAGATTCTTCATTTTGTGATTGATGACTTTGGTATTGTTTTGCCTTAGAGAGGGGCCAAGAGGCAAGAGATGCTGCTAGAAGACATAAAAGCCTTTGCTGAAGGGGTGGCAAACAGCACCTGTGTATTAAGGTAGCAACATTCAAGACAAACAGAACTCCCTAATCTCCCAAACTCCAATTTATGCCACAAGATAATACCTGTGAACCTTATTAAGATTTATGCTTTTAGGTAGGAGATTCAGATTAATTTCAAAAGAGAAGAAGTGGATTCTAACTTTGCGGGGAAAAGAAAAACATCCAGAGTCCATAGTTTTAAAAAGACTGCTATGCAAAGATGTTCTCTCACCCAGAGCCAGGTCAGAGAAGCAGCTGCATCTGGGAACGGCGAGTATTCCTTAATCTTTCATTTTATGTGTAGAATAAAGAGATCAAACCAACTTTTAAAACACCTGAGCAACAGTTTTGTTCAGCAAAGAAGAATAGTGTTCTCTCTTTCATATTGGTTAAACTGAAGCATTTACAAGAGGTAAAGTCCCTGCTGGGAGTGTAATGTGAAAATCCACTCAGTGTGTGTGTTTCTTTAGAAACTTAAAGTGCTGGTAACTTGATTAATTTAACTTTACTTTTCCCTTCAACCCTAAAAGATAAAAACATTCTGAAACATACAGTGAAAAATCTTGATACGAAAAGGATTTTATTCTGTGCAAAACTAAATCAGATGACTTTTTTTTTTGTAGAGAACTATGCATGCTATAATCATGGGGTATCACAAGATCATAAGGCTGCTGAAATAAAAAATAATTTGAAACCTACAGGTGGGCAAAAATCAATATGCACCTTCAGTTCTATAGAGGAGTTGCAGAGATGAGTAGACAAACTTATTAATAAACCATTAGATTACTGAAGAAATTGATGTATTCAGTATGGTTGGCTCCAGTAGTACAAAAACATGTAACCAAAATAAACAATAGGAAAGGTTTGTTGTTCTCAGAAGAAATTTCCATATCCTGCTCCCAAATGTCAGACTTACACTATTAAAAAAGCTGTATTTTAATCTCAAAGAAACTATTTGAGCAGCAGAGTACTCAAAATAAATGAAAGATCCATTATGTGGATCAAGATAGATAAATTTAAGATGATTAGCTCAAGAAAAGGTCCTATCAATTTCTAATGAGGCTATGCTTGTCATAACACAGTTTAAGATTGTGAATCTTTCACAACATCCCTCTTGATATCTCCTGAAGGAAAAGGAAGGCTTTAGTAAAGCTTTTCACACTGTGTCCCATGATATACACATGGACTAACTGCTGAAGCATAGGTTATATAACTGTTCAGTGAGATAGCCTGAAGTCACCTGAACCATAAATATGATTCCTCTTTTCCAAAATCCAAGAACAGTTAAAAAACAATTCCTATAGAGTGAATTTTAAAAATAAGCTATGGGTGATCAAAATATTTCATTTCTCACAAAAAGAAAAAATGCACCCATGATTTTAAGCTAGACTCTTAAAAAGCCATGCATGTGTTTAAAGTGACTCTAAGGTTCAGTCTGAGGAGAGGAAACCGAGAATGTACCTCATAAAATATTAAAGTTTAAATTATATGGAATTTTAACTACAAATACATTTCTAATAAAAAAATATGATAATCTTTACTTAGGTTGTCCATGATCCTAAACGTGATACTATGTATCTACAAAAAATATTTCACAATAAACCTAGGAGTTTTCTAGAGTCTAAACTGAGTTGTAAATAAGAAATATAATGATTTAATTCTTCTT
This sequence comes from Thryothorus ludovicianus, assembly GCA_013397245.1. Classification (NCBI taxonomy): domain Eukaryota; kingdom Metazoa; phylum Chordata; class Aves; order Passeriformes; family Certhiidae; genus Thryothorus; species Thryothorus ludovicianus. The sequence goes on along the minus strand of VZTB01017961.1, from coordinate 146,187 downwards.
AATTGGTTAAAAAATTTGAATCAGAAAACACTCTCCACGCCTCCATAAGTGCAACTAATAAGCTACACTTATTAGTTTTTACAAGGCAGGTTTCTTTACCCTTATCAAAAATAATAATAATTTTTATTTTTAATGACCACGAGGAAATATCATTTATTATAAAAATATAAAAATATCAGAGAATCTTCCTATGAGACATATTGATGGAATTTACTGGAGATGACAAATTCAGAGCCCCAGGAAAGAAAAATATGTTCACAACAAAGACGAAAAAACCTAAAGAAACAGTTTTTATAACTATTGAGGGAAGTGCTATTAGTTTGTTGTTAATGTTTAATTAGTTTTCCAAATGCCATAGTCAAAATCTTGATAGCCTTTCATCATTGTTAAAATCTATTCTTTCCTCATTTATTGGGTGGCACAGATCACTTGTCATCTAAAGTATAAGATTAGACACAAAACTAAAATGCTGAAAAAATATACTTTATTAGCAATACTCAGAATGGCAAGTGTATAATAGAACTTTTAAAGCACTTTTATTTTTTTTTTTTAATATTTCTTTACACAGAATGTGTTTTCTTACTGTCACTGGTAACATGACTTTCAGAGAGACCAGGAGTTGATTATACAAAGTGTGACTGGAAAGATGGCAAGGTTTTGTTTGTTGAAGTATTTTCATCTGTCTATTTTTGACAAGGTGAAAAAACTCCTCTGATTCAAATTTACACTTGGCTGCTGATGAAAAGTAGCTGTATGCTTTGACATAAAGTAACCTACAGTACCAAGTAATAAACATTTGAAAGCATTCCTATTAATAGCAGAATTCAGGACAGCAACTGAGCAGAAATATCCATCTTTGTCAAGCACTGTGCTTCCAAAGTGTTCTGCTAATCACTTGCAAGCACTGAACACACAACTCACTGAAATCTCTCATTCTATTGTTTGCATTTCAGATGAACAATAATTCAAACAAACAAGAAGTCATTTTAGAAAGTGTTGCAAGAGAAATCTTTAGAACTCTCCCTTTAAAAAAAAATCAAACCAATGAAACAAAAAACAACAACAAAAAACAAAACCAAAAAACTGTTGGAGGTTTATTTTATTGTGAGATAGGATTAAAAAGGAAAGAAAACAAAGCTAATTCAAAATTGAAAACAAACAAGAAAAAAAACTTTATTAACAAAGCTAAAATAGTAAAATGATAATAATGAGATTATCAAGACCAAGTTCCAGACAACCTTTCTTTTTTCCACTGACAATGCAAAGATAAAACCCACAACTTTTAGTCAGTTTACTACCTTTAAAAAAAAAAAAAAAAGAGTCTTAACTCCAATTCACCTGGGGAGAAGAGTTTCTCTTGTTATGCTATGGAGACCTTTCTCACAAGAAAAACAGGTTTTCCTGTAGCTTTGTCACAAATGAAAATAACTGCCCGGGAAGAAAAAATTATTTTCTGCAGTGACAAAGAACATTTCTCTTGTTATAGACTACATTACTTTTTGGGGATTTTTAAGAATGAGCTACTTTAGTATACAACAGGTTTCTTATTTGTCTCTAGGAACAAAGGTCGCTTTACTATCTTCTTCATTTCTCTCATTTCTCCAAGTTTCTCCTTAAATGACAATAATATTCCTCTGTTTCAACTACGAATATTTCAATTCACAGTTGTACCCAAAATTGCTACTTTCCCCCAACACATTTCTTGCGTCACAGAGAAAGTAAACAAAGTCTAATATCTTTACCACAGTTTTACAAAAGAATTTAAATTTAAGTTCAAAATATTCTCTTCAATCCCTCCATTCAAAATTAAACTTCTTCTTTACTGACCTCAAAGGTTAAGTTTTATCATTGATTGAAACAGTTTTTATAGAGTTTCACAATGTTGAAAGGTTAACTCAATCCAAATTTTACACTGAGAAGGAAAGCTTGCTGTGTTTCCCCGCTGCCACGTGGTTTTTGCCAGCATCATGTTAACTTTGCCTTGCTGAAACACTGAAACTGGAGGAAAAAAACCTGCAACTGGTGTTTTTGTTTCTTTCTCACCTGCAGTAAAGTTAGTTCAAAGTAGCTGAGTAAACAGGGTTCACTGTGAGCCATACGAAAGAGAGAAGCTGTAGCTGCTGGCACCATCCTGGCTGCTCCATGTGTTTGCTCCAAACTCCCAGCCGCGTGGCAGTTCCTTCGTTTCAATGTTGCTTTTAGTTTCAGAGTCCTTTCTGGCCTTGGGAAGCCTGGTGAATTCCTTGGTAGCTAACAGTTCTCTCACCACCCCTCCAGGAAAGAAAATTTCAGTCAGGTCAGAGAAATCAAATCAGCTCAGGCCCGGCCACCCCGGGCCTGGGCCACCACCTTCTTCAGAGGCTGGAAGTGAAGTGCCCCCTCCTCCAGTTCTTTTCTTTGTTTCAAGAATGTGTCTTTACAAAAAAACACAACAACCTCATTGGTTGAATTGAACAACACCACTACACAACAAAAACAAAACCAAGAAGCAACAAACCCCTAAACTAGAAACCAATCATGAAAAACACACACAGAGAAGGAGCTCCTTTTCTTAATTCCTACCATAATTAGTACCTGTCAAGAAAATCACTGTATTTTGTTGTGGGTGAGACATGGAAACCCAGGAGTGAAAAAGTTTAAATTCTTCCAAATCAGCACTTACAGAGTAAGATCAGAAATGCAGGAAGCAAAGGTAAACTAAGCCATCAATCTTTGCTCCTGCTGCATCTTATTCCTTTACACTACTACTTAGGCATGTCCACTAATGTAATTTCTAACATCAAGGAGAGTATAAAGCTCCTGACAAGATTGTGTTAGGTAGTCAGCAAATATGTTCACATCACAGAAAATCAGTACTAAATATTTTTGGGTTTGTGCCTTTGAAAGCAGCAACCACTTGTATGATAATGCAATTGGTATTCTCTATGGGCACACTTCTGTGTACATTTTATTTTCATATCTGAACTCAAACCAATGCTACTGTATGAATGCATAATAAGAATAATCTGTCTCAAGTATTAAAAAGAACATGCCCTTGGATGTTGTTCTATTCCTTTCCTATTTATCTGATCTAGCAGAGACTTTCACAGAAGTGATATTCTTTTATTAGAATTCATTAATAAATTATGCAACTGACATCTGAAATCCTAGCAACAGTCATTTGCATGACAGAAAACTTACACTGGCAGCACTTCTTTTTCAACAAGGTCAAAAATCTCCATCAGTTAGTTCTAGTTCAAGTCTAACTAGTGAAGCATTAGGGCTGTATATCTTCATGGTAGAAATCCTTCATTAACAAAGAATAATCATTTTCTTGTACATGCACAAGTGTTGTAAAGTATGCACTGAAGGTGACATCTGAAGAAAAAGAACAACAACAGAAAACTCTCTTTCTTTTACTGCTTCTGAAAGATGGACTTTCCTATGTCCTCTAAAAACCTGTCTTTGGCTTTATGTTATAGTTCTATTGGGAAAAAATGCACTAATATAGTTTTTAACTTACTTTTAATATTACTTTCATATCAATTAAATCAATAGGTTATTCTTAATAAAACTGGAAATAAGTCTTGCAGTATCAATTTACTTTTCACTACTTAGAGATTTTTTTAACCGAGTATATACTCTTTGCTAAGTTTGTCCTTTTGTTTGCATAAGCCAAACAAATATACCATTTTTGCCCACAAATTGAAAGTTCAAAGTCAAACCATGGATTCTAACATTCATCAGAGCTGATAAAAAAACTAAGGGCTTGAAATATTTTCAGACTAGGATTTTTCTGAAAAACCTCTTCTGTTTTTATAACACTTTGCTTCCCTAACTCTTCTTTCACTTAGCTGCTGAAAAGAGATGCATTTCAGAGATGGGAAAGACAAAGGAGGGGAGAATAAAAGGACAAAATTAATTTTTTTTGTATCCTATAAAGTACCCTAGAAATCATGTTTATCTCTTTCTCAAGTGAAAAGAAGTAGTAAAGTATAATTCAACACAAGTCCTATATGACCCTATATAGGGTCCTTTCAATTTGTAGTGCAATTCATGAAATTTTCTGTTTGATACATTCTTCTCCATAAAGGAGGTGCACAAGTTTTAGACTTCTTGTTCATTTAAAGTATATAACATTCAGATTTATGTAAAGAAGAGGCTGGGAGAAGTGAATGAGAAAAGCAAAAATGCCCAAGCTCTGTTGCTTTTCTATCGGAGCACTGCTAAACCAGTCTTAAGTAGTCTCCAAAATTCATTGACATTAAATTATTTTATAGACATTATCCTTTATCTAGAAAAGTTATGCAACAATGGATTCTTCTCTTGAAGGGGCCTCAGAAGTGATTCCTTAACTGTAGAACACAGTGAATCACAAATAGAGCTATGAATCCCTAAAATACAAATATTTTTGTATTTTACATTCCACTCACTGTGCTACACATCCCACTAAAGCCTGCCTCTAAGTTAGCCTGCCAAATATTTTCCAGTCCCAAATATTACGCATATTTGAGTGCACGTAGAGTGAAGTCTTAAAAAATTATACAGTATTAATCATTAAATTAGTAACTTTTAATCAAGGAACTCATCAAGAAAGTAGGACAAGGCCAGTCTGGTCAACCTGATGCTGATTATCACACAGATGTGTTATCATGCACTTTCTCAAAAGGTTTTGTTTGGATTTGAGAGCAAAATTATTTCTAGTATCAAACCATGTGTATCCTTTTTCTCCTGTGCAAAGCTCAAGCTAGCAACTGTGATTAGAAAATGAAATGCAAATACTTCTGAAGAAATAAGAGGGGAATAATTCCATGATTTGTCATTGTCATCAACAGGCCTACACAGTACAGTGCAATTAGTGTCGACGAGGTGAACAAGGCTAGGTAAAAGTGAGGATCTTTGCTCATAAAATTTTATTCTACTACGCACAGACACCTTTCAGAGAAAAAGTCTCACCTCTAAAACTTTTAAAATGCTATCCAACTACAGATAAAAATTAGGTAAAATAAGACACTTGCTTTCTAACCTAACAAATCGTTGGGAGAGTTTATTTACTGGTTTTCAATGTTGCACAGCAGCATAACCCGAGTTACAACTTGGGTGAAAAGCTTCTAAGTTGGAAGTGTGGTGAGAAAATAAATAGAGGTAAGAAAAGCAAAATTAAAGACAGAAGGAAGAGTGCTCAGACAGAGGTGGTCAGAATTCCAGAGGTAAAACTAACACAAATGTTCAAAATACTAAGGAAAGAAGCAGGTAATTGGAAAACTGAGCAGAGCTGTTCTGTCTATGAGACAAAGATTACATAGGATGGGATCAATGTAACCAATCTTCCCCTCTGACTGGTGACTGCCAGGCTAACCCAACTGATCAGGGAACTTAGTGGAAGGTGGCTAACATATTAATGATTTGCCATTATCTCATAAGCTCCTATTATGTAGTAATTAATTGGTCTCCTATTGTATAATTTGAAAAATTCTACTTTGCATTCTTTACCAGTGCAGAACTGCTTTTTAAAGAATGCGGATAGGAAAGGTAACAATAAATGAGTTGTAGTTGTTATTCGTACCTATCCCTCTGTGAAGCTGCCTAATGTGAGCTAGGTTGAATATGCTGATGTCAATAGCACTTCATGGTTTGAGCAATGACATTGAAAACAGTTTCAGTACCACAAAACCTAGCGGCCTTGGTATGTACAATGGTAGCTTCACTTGAAAATTTTTTTTCTCTTTTAAACTGCTGGAAATACTTTAAATTTTTCAGTTACAATGTACATGAGAATTCATGGAACTGATGCCTTCTGGAGGCTGACCTGGAACAGAGACTAGATAGAGCAGGAGGATAAAGTAGATATTTATTAAAACACCTCAATGTGTACACTTGGGCAGCACAAGAGTCCAGCCAGACCACACCAAAGATGCCCCAAAATGGTCACAAAAAAGGACTCCTGATCACAAGGTTTCACACTTTTATAAGTTCTGGTCCATTAGCATATTAGAATCAATTGTCCAACCACAGCTTCAGGTTATGAAGCTACATCCTCCTGTTTTTTTCTTCTCACTTCACCACTGTTTTCATTTTTGGGCCTGAAAGTTGTCCTTGGTGTCGAGCAAGAGAAGGAATTGTTTTGTCTATTTACTCTGTGAAGAGAACTCAGTAGTACTTAATATGAAACCTCAAACTATCCACTAAAACAGCGCAGGATCTAAAAAATAAAAAAGCTAAAACCTAAGGCATCAGTAAGGCCAGAGGCTATATGCTGAAAGAGTCACAAAAAAAGTCACTAATTCAAATGAGTCTTTTTATATGCACAAGGTGTTGCATGTTTCAGACTTATCAACAGAGGAGAAAAAAAGTAAACGCACTAAAACAAGACACTTGACCATCTCACTTAATATTTTTTTTCTATTCCAGAAACATTGTCCACCAAGCAAAAACTTTGCCAACTATCATTAGTATTTCTTATTTAGAAATTTGGCAGGTGCTGCAGACCTCAATACTTGGCCCAGAAACTTTTGCCATTCATTCAAAATAAGGGAAATCCATTTTAATAAGCAGAAGATGAGTGGAAACCACAGTTTTGTAGATCCCCTGCAACATGTGTTTAAATAGAATTGCTCCAGACAGAAAGCTGCACCATACTACATCATGCAATTTGAGTTCTTGGCTCTACTCTCCTCACCAGAACTTGAGCCTCTGCTGTTAAAATCACTTCACATCCAGAGAAGTGAGTCTCCCTCACTCTTGGTTAATACCTCCTCTAACACCCTTTCATTTTGTAAGACAAGGCACAGGGAACCACCTTGTACTCATGATGCAGAACACCACATCAGTTTCCCTCCTCTATTTCCTATTTTTTTTCCTCTATTTCCCCTTATCCCTAGTGCTCCTCTCATCTAAAAGTTAAACTGCAAGATAACTGAATAACAAAGAAAACTTCAGCTTTTCAGTAAGTGCTTTCATTTACCTTTCCCTGCTCTTTGGATGTTTAAATGGTTGTATATTCTGCTCAACTCTATTGCCTGTTACCTCTGTTTCTCACTGTCAATGATCTTCATGTCAGGAAAAAAATCTGCTCATAGACATGAAAGTCTGAAAATTTACATAGAGCATTTTTACTTCCTTTTGTTCTGCAATATTTTCCCTCTTTAGAGACACAAAACCCTCTTGCTCCAGATGTAAATCTTAAAAAATATCAACAGGTCTTTTGCTTTTCAAATAAAGTATCATTAACTACACAAATATTATGAGGTGGGTACTCCTCCCATCTTTTATTTCAGGGCTTTGAGTGTTTTCCAAGATAAAGCAATAAAATTTTATTCTTTCTGAAGTTTGTTTTTGGTCTGTTGAGACCAAATAAAATATTTGCAATATTTACTCCAAATTAGCTGTAACAACATGGTCTAAATACTGTTTCCCATCAGTCTATTTCACAGGACTATTTACAGTATTTAAAGTGCTACATTTTTATCCTCAATTCTTCACCTTCTACAGAAGTCCAGCAAACATTCTTGAAACCCTTTTTCAAGAGTACAGAGCTAATTTTGTCACAATAACTCACCATAAAGGTCAAAATTGCCCAACAAAAATTGGAAGATAATATATTTTCCACTGGTTGCACCAAGAAATAGTCTTCAGAAAGCAACCAGAGCTGTCCATCAACTCATATTTCCAAAAAAACTCAGCTTCTCTGAATGTTTTGGGTAGTAAAAGTGATTTATAGATTGTTTTCTGCAGGAGGTTCTGAGTTGTCAAACATGAAAATATTATACTTACACAACTCTAAAAGGGTGAGGAAGACTAATATGGTTGTTAGGAATACAAAAAGTAGGTATCAAGATGTGAAAGAAAGAAGAGATGCCTCCACATCCCTTCCTCTACACAGACTCAAATATAGTCACGACACATTTACATATATGGCAGATCACATATACAGCATGCTAAATCATATTAAATCACTGTACCCTGTCCCTTCCCAACACCATTCTCCTAATGACATATCCTAATGAATCGTGCCGAGTGAGAGAGAGAGAGAGAGAAAAGGGATTGAATGAGATATGAAAAGACACAATGTGAGACCTGATGTCAAGAGAGACAGAAAAGAATCTTAAGTTGGGAGAAGATTGAAAGAGTAGGCTAGACTTCTCATGTGAGGCCATAGAGAATGGATTTAATATCCTGTAACGTATGGAATGATTTTAGGGGGATGCAAGGCTGTAGTCATCAGCTGTGAGTTAATGTATTTGTGATTTACTGGAGGAAATTGAACAGAGGAAAATCGAGAGAGAGGATGCCCTCTTCCCAGTGTTTTGAAGATACCTCTGTTTCTTGAGATGAAAATGAGATAGATGAAGAGAAGTTGCATTTTATACTAGAAAAAGCATCCTTAAACTGTACCCTAATAAACATATATAGCCTGTGAGCAGCTTTGAAGGCTTTCCCATGAGAAGGGACTTCACAATGGCAAATTTCCTTTTCTTGGGAAGGCCATTTGAGAAGTGTGAGAGCAAGAAACTGGTATCTATGGTGGAAAATCTCTGTGGTATTCAAGAGGTAATGCTTTTTCTCCTTGGTGAATTGAGAAATTATTATTTTAAGAGCGGTACCTGATTGAAAATCTCAAATTTTGTCTTTTTATATTGGAGTAAGAAAATGAATAGTTAGTGGGGAAGGAGAAGTATTTTGAAAGTTTTGTTCTTATTCTTGATTTTTTTTCTTCTTTTAGTGTTAGCTAATAAAGTTTTATTATTGTCAAGTTGAAACCTGCTTTGCTCTTAATTGAAAAATTACAAATTGGTAAACCAAAACCACTACACTAATTGGTGCATTAGCTGGGAAACAAACTAAACCCACTACACCTGCCCACTCATTTTTTATATACATACTCAATTTCTGAATTGCCTTTGAAGTACTTTTATATCAACCTTAAGCTCCTTACAAGATTTTTATTCTTCATTGCCTAGCAAATTCTTCTTGCATCAAGTTAGAAATGTGACCCTGTCCTTGCAAACAAGGACGCTGATCTTCATTTTCACATCCTCTGTGTAGATGGAGACTTTAGAGACTAGGATTATCTTGTACAAGTTTGTCTTCCAAACCCAGTCACTTGTCACTGCTTTACATGACTGGCACGCCTATTCTCCTCCAAGGAGGAGAAGGCATTTCTTTTACAAAGATTCTGATGTTACTGCCAAGATTAACTCACAGTATGGCTCCTAGTGAATAGCCCTTTTCTCAGTCAGACTAGCTGAGACCCCCAATAAGTCATAGCTTTTAGTGCTCAGCTTCTACTCCCCCCAGTACCAAGTAGGCAAAATAAAATGGCTAAAAATTTTTGGTTTTTTGAGGAGTAGGAGCAATAAAGCAACAAAAACAGAGAAAAAAACTAAGAGATATTAGCTGAAGAGCAAAAGAAACAGAAAGGCCAAAATCAGATTTGTTCTGGAGTTGCTCATGCCACTCCAAATCATAGTCCAGATTCCTTCGCACAGAGTATCTACAGTTGTTGTTATCTCTTACTCTGTTGAATAATTTCCAAGATAGCTAAGAGTATTTCAGAATAAAAACTGAAACATGAACTCTCTCTCTTCACAGCATGGCACTTATCCTCACAGACTAACAGATTGCCCAGAAATGTAGATGTTCTGTACAAAGCCAACTCATGTAAAAATTAATGTGCTATGCATAACCCAAAGGGACATGTCATAACATCACCCATAATCAACAGTCAGAAGCATAATGCATTAGTTGTAATGTTTTATGGAAGAAGTGCCTGGTGAGATACAGAAGGAACGCTGTATATGGTAATGTAAGAATATGTATTTCAGTGCAATGCTCAGTGTAGGGAAGAAAAAAGTATGGGCTCAAAGCAGCACTCTTGCATCATTTCCCTCTCATGTCAGGAAAATTCAAGTTTAAAACAATTTTCTATGTTGAATATCAAGTAGATAAGCCTCTGAACCACAATAAGAAATTCTTTCTGCATAAAAGACTTCAAAATAGACATAGACAGTAATACAGATTTTAGATGCTCATTTCATCATTTTTATTGCCAGGACCTGGAAGGTCTTCAGTTGTTTGTTTCTAAACTAAAAATTAATCCACTTTCTGAAACCTTAATATGTATAGTCAGTAAATTCTCCTCCTAAGTCAAATTTCCTCTAGAGTCAGACATTATTTCCTGCAGATGTCTCTGGCAGTCAGCTGCACGCTTTAGCAAACAGCGTCAGAGGTTACCTGATATCTCAAGAGACAAAGCAGCCGAGTGATAAATCNCTAAAAATCCAGTCAGCAGCCACATTATTTTCTATTCTGCAACCCCACAACCTTGCTATCTTTCCTCCTAAGCATGTAAGACCACTGAAGAATGGAACAAAAAAGTCATGTATATCATCCTTGCAACTGCAGCTTGTGGACGCTACTTTCACCTTTATGACTTTGAATTTACTTACTTGGAAAAAAAGTAGAAATAAGCACATACTAAAGTTCATAACAGAAATAGACATTTATGAGAGCTTCTAAAATCATGTGATTTTCTAACTTTAAACTTAAATCAAATTTGACCTGAACCAAGATGAGTTAAAAACAATGCCATAAACTTACTTGTTCAGAATGCCACTGTTGCTAGTATAAGTACAAGGCAAAAGATTTAAAAAAATGTTTTATTTTTTCTTCCTGCAATTAGCTCATGAGTAGCTCATGTTACACCACAGGTCTTAGACAAAAGTGAACTTGGGACCCATGAACCAGTGAAAAGCTCTTTTGCTAAATCTTGAAAAGTAGTATTTTCTCTTTTGAAAGAAAAGCCTTACTCATCACTACATGGCAATTTACATCTAGACAGCCTGAAATTCAATTGCTCTCAACACTTCAGTAAGAAACAAGTACTTCATGCAGTGGCTTATTTAAGAAACATTTACTTAAATTCCTTAGGCACTGTAGTGTGGGAATGTCAATTTCTCACCTATGGCAGTTATTTTATTTTTTTTCCTAATAGACGGCTGGTTCCTCCTAGAAGAGATGTCTTTTTAGGTTTCTATTTTTTTTTTTCTTAATTCACTTTTGAACTCTTTATCTTTCCTTTAATTTACATACAGATTTAGGCCATTTCTTGAGATATAATTTATCTAAATTTGTTGAAGTATTATTAACTCATGTAGCCATCTTAGTTATCTGTGAAATGGGTGATCTTCATTGAAAATTAGGAGAGCTAGGGGGAATGGAGACTTTCACCAGGTAAACAGGGAGCTAGCAATGCCATGGAATGATTTTACACTGGGCCTTTGAGTAAATAGCTTTACTTTGGAAATGAAAAATTTTCCTTTGTGAAGAGAGCACTGAAATGTCCTTTTGAAAAATATTTTCTTCTGAGGAAATTGGACTAGAATTCTTACAGTGAAATATTTTATGAACAGGTAAAAAAATTTCTTGATTTTTAAAATCAGTCACAGAAGTACAATTAAGTTACAAGGGATTCTTTGGGGAGTTATTCTGAGCTTTTTCTTTTTCCTTACTTGTTCTAGCATGAACATGGCATTATGAATGGATTAAGTGAGTTTTGTTTTGCAGTTAAATAAATAAGCATAACAATGTTCAGTTGCTCTTAGATAGAAGACAAAACCAGTTCTCTATCAGGTTTGTACATACACAGGAAGTGATTAGGTCCCCACATACACCATCTTTCACCCTAAGGTCTAGCTGGTAGACCATTCTAAAGCTTGTTTTCTTGCAGAAAAAGGCTATGCAGCAAATATGTGATTTATTAGAACCATATCTAAAGGACATATTTTAAATAACATGCTGAAAACCTCAAGGATATTGTTCATTGAAAGAAAACAGAGCATAATAAATATATTTTTAATACATCCCTTTTTTAATAGAAATTAACAAGATTTCCAGGAAGCCAGATGTTTTCTCAATGGCACCAAAGCCAAATGTCCTATAATAGTCAATAAAAGCAAGACCAGATGAAATAATGTAATTTGGAGCTGGTATGTTACACCACAGTCCAGTAACCTTTGGCAGTTACCTAAATAAAACATTGCTTTGGTTCCACGAGATTTAGGCTTCAGGAAATACCTTGTGAACAAGTCCAATATGCATTAATCTAACCAAAAGGTAATACTAATCTCTAAAAAGGAGTGTCAAAACTTTAAACTATTGAATTCTATACCTTACTTAATTCTATTGACATTATCATTGCTATAGATTATCAATCAAGTCTTTTGTGGTCAAAATATTTACAAAACAGATAACTGAATGAAAGGCTGAGGAACACCTGGAAATGAAGTTTCCTTCTTCAACTGAAGGCCATAATCCTTGGAACAGATATTTTGACTTTTAATACTTGAAAGTGAAATAAAGTGTAAAATATAGTGTGCACCGAAACATTTTCAACATTTGTGGTTCAAAAGTAACAAAAATACAATTTAATCTTTCATAGAAGACACTTTTTAAAGATTTGAGCTACAGCTTCTTACAAGATCAGAATAATGGTTCAGGAACAGATTGACTGAAAAATTACTCCAACTATTTCAGAAGTAGTTTGGGATACCACATGTGTCTATAAAAGAAAGCTAAGGAGATTTCACACATCTTAATTAGGTGTGTGTTTGTGTCGAATCAGACCAAACAGAGGCTTTTCTTAATTTAGTCCACTTTAACAAGCATGTAGAGGCTGGGGTCTTTTCCCCTTCACTTACAGTATTTGAATAGGCAGTGTATTACCCCTTCTCTGGCATAACAATTGCCAGTTTTCTGTCAGTATTTATCAAATATATCTTCTAGTGATCTAATTATATAGATGGATTCAAATCAAGTGGTTAAGCTTAAAACTTGGATGATGTCCCAGTATGGTGTTCTTCAGTATTTTCCATGTCCTTTTTCAGGACAGAGGCACATACTTCTGCATCTTTCTCATGTATTCTTATGTTAACTAATAAAAACTATTTTTTCCTTAAGTAATCCACTGAAGTAGCCTGATATAGCAAATCATTTTTCCACCTCTTTACATTGAAGGAGAAGATAATTTGAAGGAGGTGGGAAACAAACCCTAAAACCATCACCAAAATTATCATTATCAACTCCCACTTACATCTGACTTTGATCCTACAGAGAAAGAGCTTCCTGTGGGCAGGTAAAGATCACCTACACAAGCCTTGTGAGCTCCTTTGCTAAATCTTCCTTGATAATAACCTTAAAACCATTCTGGAATATTTCTATATTCTGTGAGCACAAATTCTGAAGTCACACAGTTATGAGGGTAACTAAAGTATATCCTCAGTAGGCAAGCCCCATTGACTTCATTGTTCCCTATCTCCTTCTGAATCCTTCAGTCTTAAGATAGGTCTGAAAATGCTATGGAAGCTAATTCTGCTCAACACAAAATTAAATGAGAACATTCCCTGGATGAATGAAAATACGCTTCACATAATAAAGTTCTTGGATAAACTGAAAACCCTTGTTACAAATTAATTAAGACATGCCAAACACTTGGGGCTACTGAGTGTAGGGGCATATACACTTTATTGCTAAGCCTAGATTAAAACTCTAATAATCTTAATAAAATAATTTTGTTTCTTCCACAAAATAAGAATATATATGTTAAAAACAAAGGAAAGACCTGAACATGTTATCCTTTTTTAGATGCCTGATAGTCCTAAATAATTGTGTCCCTTGCAATATTATTGAGTGTGCCAATAAAATGCAAAAAATAAAATCAATGAAAGTAGGAGACACTACATATTGCTAATGTTAAGGATTAAAGGAGTCCTGCTGTAATAAATGCATCCCCATATTCAATGAGTAACAAGCACAACAGAGTTAAAACTGCCCTACATTGATTCTACCCTGAAGGCAAACCAACTACATTGCAATGCTATAAATGCCTGCCTGGAAACAATTGCTGTCTGGCAGCCAAAGCCACTGCATTGTAGTGACTAGAATTCAGCTTATCTTGAAGAGACAAAGGCTGAATACAAATTTTACACTGCTGGAGCTCAGTACTGAGTAGAGACAGACATGTAATACTTAAAGAGGAGGGCGGAACTGTGAAGGCTCATACAAAACCTTACATCTATTACAGGATATACAATATAAAAAGAAAAAAAAAAGTCACCACATGATATTGTCAGTTGAAAATAAAGATCCTGGACTTGTTTTGATATTTGCTCAGAAACATGACATCTTATGTGCTCCAAAAATAATTGTGTATTTCATATCTTCTCTATGCCAACAAAGATGTCCTGTCTCTTCAAAATTCAACAACCTAGGAATCGAACTTCTGTGATTTACCTGGGATTCATGGAGGGAAGGTGGCCTTTGTCCCTTTAACATGGGAATGGACATGAGGTTGTGTCCACTTTCTAAGTGAAAACACAGAAAGCTGCATTTTGCATTCCAAAATTACTTTGGGGAAAATTTCACAATACCTTCACCAGCTGCTGGTGGAAACTACTCCACAAGTTTTTCCAGCTGCTGCCTGCAGCCACAGTACCATGCCAGAAAAGTTGGACCCTCTGTCCAAGGGTTCCAGCTGTTGCCCCAGTTCCAGCTACCTGCTTTTCTTGACAAGGAAGAGTTGGACCAGCAAATTGCTATGAAGTCTCCTCCAGCAATGTCAGCAGCATCAGAACTTTTTCAACAAAAATAGGGATGTTTCCTCAGGTTTTGTTTTGTCTCTGACCCCCACTGGTTGTTATTTGCAGGAGGAGGAAGTCGTGTCACTGCAGAGGCTTGGTTACAGTGTTGTTTTACCTTTCTCTCTCCCTACAACATGGTCCAAAAAGGGGCTTCTCTGTTACATTTTTTGTCATCTGGTACACACAGTCCTGTGTGCACCAGATAATAAGTTATTTTATAGTTTTGGTACATTAAGTTACAGTATTATTTAAATAAATCAAATATATTTTTCATTGGACATATGGCCTGCATATTGTTGACTAATTATAAGAAACAGTTCTTCACCTGGGGAGCTAGTCAACAAATCAGAAAGTTTCAGCTACATCCAATTTTAAATAATATATATGTGTGTGTGCATGCTGAAAGGAACTAAATCACAAATAGTCAGTTCTTCCAAGGTAGAGGGTGTTTTTCCTGTAGTTTGCCTGTATTTTCTAAAAATCTCCACTAGTTTCCATTGTTTTGGTAAACCACTAAGGACACAAGTCTGCAAATAGAAACTCAGACATAAATTTTTAAATAATGCAGTGTCTGCATTACATGCAGACTTAAGCAGCATTAATGCCACCAATCTCTTGTTTGAATTTTTAAAGCAATTTGTATCAATAAAAATTAAAGTGAGGTAGCAATTTACCAGCTAAGCAATGGGTTCTGTGAGAAGGAATAATATTGCAAGAATAATCTCTTCAAGATGAAGTTTAAATATTAAAAACAATAGCTACCCTAATGACTATGCATTTCCTTGTTAGTACAGTATTAAGGGGCAGCCAAATTCCAAAACTAGAAGCTTCATGTGGGTATTGGCAGGTTAATCTTGACAGAATGTCACATTTAATCTTAATCAATAAACATTTGCTTTGAAATTTAACCATTAAGGACCACTTAAAAGCCCAAGAACTTTGAAATTAACATTAATTTCAAATTTTAACATTAATACAGGTCTCAATTAATGAGACAAAAGAATTTTGCAATAAACATGATCAATACAGAAGGAGAAAGTCTTCAAATGTTTGAATAATTTTCAGGTTCTGAAATCTCAAACAGTAGGGGAAGTAGAGATTAGAGTAATCTATTGATCTGAAAAAAATAATAGTGACATAATAAAAAAATAATCTTCTGCTTTAGGGACTGGTCCAAAGCCAATTCATGTCACTGGCAGCTTTCCCTTAAGATTTTGGTGATTTCAGGAACAGATCCAAATGAGGCTAAATCCTTCTTTTTCCAACATAATCTGTGGAGACCACCATAACACAAAGTTAACTGGTGGACACAGAGGACATTATGTGGTGCAAATGATGAATATACTAAAGTTAAAAAACAAAAAATGTTTTAAATGAAAGTTTTGCAGCAATCTCCCTAGAACAGCTCTAATCAGTTTTGTTTCAAGAAAAGAAGGTACCAGCATATGCCATAAGAATAGAAAGGAGGAAAAAAATAGGAAGGCAGAAAATAAAAGGAAAAGGCACACATTTCTGTGAATGTATTTGGGTGAAAGAGGTGGCACTGCACAGCATGTATTTGTAGATTAGGTTATTAGAACCATATGAAATATTTAGAAGCAATGAATTTAAATGCTATTTCTATATTAGGGCAAATTAAATGTTGAATTTTTGAGACAGTTTAATGAAGTTGTATCTAGTTCTTTGTCACATTCATTTTTCAGAATACTTTTTTCTCATCTCTTTACAGTCTAGATATTATGCTGAACGAGCACTGTCCTGACCAAAGAAATTAGCTGTAAAATTTAGTTATGAATCACAGGTATCAATTACTACTAGGCTCAAACCCAGCAGCTAGCTCTATTTTATTATACTGCAAAAATTCCTATAGTGCCAGGAATGGCATATGTTTATTATCTTAATGATGAGCTATTAATAAGATTATTCATATCATCTAATATTTTATGCGAGATCCCTAACTTAATCAAAATCCCCAGTAGTCTTCCAAGATTCATTTATTATTGCAGAAATAATCCAGCTGAGGTGTCCTGGACAAGCTGATTTTCTCCCTACAGGGAGAGCCAAGACAACACGTTTAGTTGTTTTGTGTTGGGTGGAGTGACACCCAGTCACTAGCCCAGATCTGATTTATAAACTGAGATGTCAGAGTGTGAATGAGGCATACATATCAGCAGCTGGAAGAGAAATCCACTTTGTTCAGCCAGAACAAAGCCTATAAGAACTTGATTTTTGTTCCTAACAACTGTTTTATTAACAAGTAACTGATCACGGCATTGTGCTTGTCTTCTGCATATCAATCTGACTTCTCCCTGTTGTGTCAATAAGTATTTTAGAATAATTGTAGAAGAGGTTTTACATTTGTGTAAAATCAATTTCTTATTATCAAGCAGTGCCTTTTGCAGGCTTACTGGTGAACATAGTTAACATCCTTTTACTCCAGGGAAAGATGTTAAATTGGTTTTCAGTTAGAAGAGTGACTGACTCCTTATACCAATGTCAGGTGAGAGCTCAGAGATACTGTGCCAAAATTCATCATCTCATTTTGCTTCATAAGTATGTCTCAATTCTTATTGAAAATGACTTACTGAAAAGTCCTCCTCCAATTTTAGTGAGGACTATTTTATATCTATATTGACAGTGCTAGGGCTGCCTTGCTTATTAAAGGCTCGTCCTGAAAAACCCAAGACAGTCTGCGCCATACTGGATGTCAGCAGAAGCTAAGAAAGATGTGTCTGGGAGCAAAAGTTATAGAAATGAACCTCAAACAAGGCCCAAGGTTGGTATTGCATTTGAAAGCAGGAGTAACTTCAATCAGTGAAGAAAGTTTGCAGAGTTTTGCAAATGGGGATATGGGATGAGGTACCAGGAGCAGCTGATTTATAGTCCATGTGATATTTATGAAACCACTGTATTTCATTGTTCAAAGAAATGTATATGTGCTGAAAAAGCTTCATGAACCAGTTTCCAGAACAGACTTTTCTCCATTTCTCCATTTTCTCATCTTTTTCTTCATTACTTATACAAGTGAAGTCTATAGCATACAACAAAATACGCTTTTACACAATATATGTCAGATCTTCAAAAGGGATGGGAGTATTGTGCACTGCATAAATACAACTTTCCATTTTCAGAAAACAAATTGTTGAACAAATTCTTAAAAAAATATGTATTGTCTCCAAGATGATTAAAATTATATCAAAACTTTTCTCTTTGAGGAAGAAGCATGAAGAATTCTTTATAAGAAAACCACAACAGAAAACCAACAATTTTAAAGAAGAAAGGGCTAAACTTTACAGCCCAAAAGCATCTTGTTTTCTCAAGCTTCCTATTTTCCCCTGTTTCCATATACCTTTCATTTCATGCCTCTTATATTTGGGTTTGAATAATCCAAAATGTCAGGCCCAGGCTCGGAAGAAACTTTTCCAATGCCAAGAGGGAAAGGACTATTCTCTGGTTTCAACTGAATTCAAAACAAACAAAAATGAACACTAAAAATCTATCTTGATTTCTCAAAAAAAAATCAACTTGAAAAAAAGAAAAGTAAGATTAATTTGGATCCATAAATGAAGATGTCTGAGCTCTTAAAAAGATTCCTTTAATGTACTAAGACTTGGATTTAGAGATGAATCATGTCAGGTTTGATTTTTAAAACAAACAATCAAATATATGGTTGTATAAAATACAGCAATTTTTTTACATGAAATTTTACCTTAGTTTTTGGAGTTGTTCAACCTGAAGAAGAGAAAGCTCAAG
The DNA here is from genome assembly GCA_013397245.1 of Thryothorus ludovicianus. NCBI lineage: Eukaryota > Metazoa > Chordata > Aves > Passeriformes > Certhiidae > Thryothorus > Thryothorus ludovicianus. The sequence continues at coordinate 127,819 of VZTB01017961.1, read as the reverse complement.
GGAAACCTTATAGCAACATTCCAATACCTAAAGAGAGCCTTTAAGCTGGAGAGGGATTTTTAACAAGGTCATCTAGCAAGAAATCAAATTGGAATGGCTTTAGATGATAAGAAGATAGGTTTGGACTGCATATTAGGAATAAGTTATTTCCTGTGAGGAGGGTGGCTGTGGAAGCACCATCCCTGGTAGCATTCGATGGCAGGTTTGATGGGGTTTGAGCAACCTGTTCCAGTGGAAGGTGTCCCTGCCCGTGGCTGGGGCCTTGAAACTCAGTAATCCTCGAGGCACATTCCAACCCAAATCATTCTATGATCCTGTGAACTGAAAATGAAGAAAGAAAAGAATGAGAGCATTTCTGGGTGGCACTGTTTCTAGAACACAAACAAAATTTCCAATGACTTGAAACATTTCCATTTAATATCTTTGCCACTGCATAAACCAAAATAACAGAATTATAGAACAAAGTACATATAAGTAATAATTTGCAAAATAATATTGTATCCTACTTTCAGTAGATGCACAACACAAATTCAAAGGAGTGTCAACTTGTGTGCATTCAGGAAAAAGACAGAGACACATTGCCTCGTTTTTTCATGTATTGTCTTTTTGAGAATGTTATTAGTAGTGAAGACACAACTGCTGTTGATGATCCTGGAACACGGGATCTACATATGTTATAACATATTGGATAAGAGTGCTACTGCTTAATCAGATGGAGATTCACTAATAAATTAGTTTACGCTGTCACTTATTGCTTATGATTAAAGTGATTATAATTGCACTTAAAGATAAATACAAATAAGCTGCATGAACATTGCATATTGCCTCAAGCTCTGAGTAAAAAAGTTTCTACTATTCTTAGGTTTCTGATATCCAAGTTCAGTATTATTCTGCAGCTACTGGATGAGATTATTACATTTTATGTTCAATTATTGGCGCTTTTATTGCTTCGTTCACTAAACCAAGTTGTCCTGCACATGCTTCTTTGGAGTCAGATCCCCAGAAGGCATTCCTGTATTAATGGGACTATCACAGTCAACAAACCTGCAAAAGATTCTGCCTTTCCTATATAAATTAAATCTGCTTATCCATTCTCCACCATAATCATTATAGATATTCCTTACCAGGCCTATAGTTGCCTTTCATTTAAACTGAAAAAAGGATGAAAGTGACCAATTTTAAATATCTATCCTACACTGAGTGCCTTTAGAGCAAATTCTCCAAAAAGTTCTAAGAACGTACTCAGTAAACTCTTCTGCAAGAAAAAAGAAAAAAATTGTTCCCTATAATGGATTTCCTTCCCCCTCCTCTGCTGTAATTCTAGTGGAAATGAGATGTGAGCAGAGCTTACTCACACTTTTCTTTTCACTGAAATACAATGTTGCATTTCCCACAGAAGAAATGTCTCTTCTGTCCCCATTTCATGTATATGGCATGGGCACAGTCTCTATTAAAAAGTTAAAAAAAACCCCTCCAACCACAAATATGCAAAACTGCATCATGTTTCCTACTGTAGCAGCTTCCTGAAGTAGGCCACTTCTCATCAGAAAGATGTAAGTCCCACTAGAAATAGTTAAAGATAGGTATTTGGTAGCTGAGTGAGTTATCGAGTGGCTCAACTCTGGTTTAAAATTTACTTCTTTGGAACCCTTAAGATCAGCCATGATAAAAGCAAACCCTAAGTACCTTTGGACTTTCTGGGACCATATCTGAAAACACCATGGATTTTTCTTTTATTGTTCCTTAATTTTGAAGAATGCCTTCTTTTTGATGACAGAGCATTATGTGCAGAGCTCAGAAGAAGAGGAAGTTGGAGTGGGGCAGCATTTAGTGGTGTTTTTTTTTCACTGGATCAGGGAACTGCTACTCAGTCTTTCCTCTGGACTCCTTCCTTTTGTTGAACACAAACTGATTTTTATTCACAAGCTGATTTTTAATAGCTCATTAGTTATTTCAAGAAAAAAGCCAATCAGCCAATCATTCAGAGTATTTAATCTCTCCAACAAGCTATACTATACTACCACAGCTATTTCATGTATTAGTGGTTCATAAATCAAACTTCTTGGATATGAAAGCTGTCAATAAGATCTCTGTTTACATCACAACTATGACAGAGTTGTGTTTTATTATTTAACCTAAAATATATCTTAAACATTTCATTAAATATAAATTTTCTTGGTAACATAACCAAATTTACCATTTTGTATTTCTAATTACTTTAGAGACATTATAATTATAATCCAGGAAAGTATTTTCCACCCAGTCTGTCTTTTTTACCTTTCTAAAGCCTACAAAACAGAAAAGTGTGTTAATATCTTGCCGCAGTTTTTGCTGGAATTTGTTAATTATTTTTAGCTTACCCATCTAGCTGGGGTAACCCAGTCCTTGGACTAACAAAAATAATTGAAATTACTTTATTCTAGAAATTCTCTTGAATACTCTCTTTGAACTGATGCCTTCTCGAGGCATCAACTGATTCCCGATTGACTACTGTAGATGATATTGTCAATAGTTCCCTTACTGAAATTCAATATACACTTGGGTATCTATGCCCTTAATACTTCCAGTACTTGCTTTCAGCCCCAGTAGAAATGAATTGCTTTTTTGCTGTTTTTCAAACTTGCCCCATTTGTAAGCTTTCCATCCTACCTATTCTTGTCTGTTTTTTGTCTATTTATAAGTATTCATCTTAATACTCTGCATTAGCACTGACTTTATATTACTAATTTAAAATTTCTCTTTTGTTTCTTTTTTTTAAAAAAAATACTTAGATTAAAATACTATTACATTCAGTAAATACTTTGGACACCTTACCTAACCATTTCATCATTATTTTTTGAGATCTGTAAAAGGACAGCAACATGCAAAAAAATACTGAACCATCAAATTCTTTTCTTTTGTCTTCTCCCCTCTCCAGTTCATTTTATTTTCTATAATGGATGTAATAAGCAGAGATTCAATACTTCAGAAATCCTGACTGCCCTTCCACTGCTGGTACTACAAACATATTTCCTCATTTCTCATTCTGTGGCAATACCAAATACTATAAGAGAAAAACATATTTCAGTTTCATTTCAGCAGGTGCTCACATTGGGCTGTTCTGCTCCACGATTCTCCTTCCACATGTACTCATGGTCATGATTATTGAAGTCTTAGCCTTATATTTAGTCTCTGCAAATCCAGAAACCTGACACAGGATCCACAATATTTGCTGTGAAATTGTATTTCTAGAGTTACAAAGATGAGCTTTTTAAAATGAGAGTGCTAAAATATAAAACAGGTTTCCTGGTGAGGTGATAGAGGGCCGCATCCCTGGAAACATTCAAGGTCATATTAGAGGGGGCTCTGAGCTACCTGACCTAGTTGAATAGGATGACCTTTTTGGGGCTCCTCCAACACAAACTATTTTATGATTTTATGAAACTCACCTTATGCCTTCTTCTGTGAAGGTTCCTCAACTACTTTTCCCATTAAGAAGTTGTTGTGCATATTTGATTCTTCCTTTAACTTTTGCTCGTATTGCTCCAGTCATTTTTCCCATCAGCAAGGAAGAGGTGGTCAACATGGACTTTCAGAGGCCAATAGTTGAGCAATAAAATCACTGTAATCCTGTAGATGAGATTTCAGATAAGGGAGCCAGAATGTGAAGGCAAAAGTGCAAGGAAAGATGTATGAGTGAGAGAGGAGTAAATATTTATATTACCACAATAATTATTTATGTTTCTTTTTTCCCACCAACTCTAACATTAAAAAAAAAGAAAAGAAAAGAAAAAAAATCAAATCCAAAACTTCTCAAGCCTTTTCATTTAAAAAAGTTGCCAAGTAATTAATTTGGTTCCATTTTGAGTAGTTATATTAACCTGCCCTGAAGGTGCCTCAGACCTACCCATGCTGTTTCCCAGATGGCTTCTTTGAGGCACTTCACACCCACATACAGCTTCTGACTCACTGTCAGCACACAATTCACCCATGTGCTCCAAAACACTGAACACTTTGCCACCACCATCCCTATCTCCACAAAAGAGACACTGGTGTGTGCCGCATAGTTTTCACAGTTCTAATCTGGAATCCAGCCATCTCACGGCTTTTGTAGCACTTACTGCTTATCCAACTCTTTCATAAAAATGGCTCAGAATGTACATGTTTTTCTGGTCATGGTATCACGGTAGGCATTTTTATATACTTGGCTGTTTAGATGGCAAGGTTTCTATCGTATCTTAGGTTTTAAAATAATGACAAACATATTCCATCCAAGCCTTCCTTTCCTTCCATAAATGTAATAGTTCTGTAACTCCTACATGTCTCTCCCCTGAAAGAGGAAGACAGTCTTTTAAAGTAATCTTTAACTGAAAAAATACATCGGACTCTTTGCATATTCATTCTCCAGGTTGTTTATTCTTTCCTTATCTACAATTCCTGCACACTAGCTTTACACCAGCCTAACGTGAACCTGGAAAAGCCTCTAACTAAGTCTCTAACTAACTCTCTAACACACAGATTCAAGGTCTTCTTCAAGTTAATTCACCCAATTATCACCACGAATGTACATAATTTCTACTTTTCTACCAATAAATAACTAAACTTCTATTCACGTAACAATGTACTTGCGGCAAATTCTAACCAATCATTTAATGACCCAACACGGCAGAATATGGAGTAAGAGAAGAAGGAGGAAGAAGTCTAAAAGCCACGAGGATCCTCCATCTTGTCTTCACTTACATACCATTCTAACAAACCGAAAATCTACATTTCTCACCTTGTGATAAATTACATACTATACCATTACCTAATTTACCATCCTGACAGCTCTGTCTCATCCCAAAGTCCAGGAAGCCCTCTCCATGGACAAAAGTTAAAAGCAGTATTTCTCAGAGGGTTTTGGTCCTTTAAAACATGCAGAGGAATATTCTCTGCATTCTGGACTCCAACACATATACAAGCATTAGGGAAGATTATAGGTAGGAAAAAAAGAAAGATGAGAGACCAAAATCACAGTTGAGAATTGCTCAGGTTCACAACCCTCTCTAGGTGAATGGAGACACACACACACACACACACACACTGGAAACAGAAAACTAGAAAAAAAGAAAAAAATAGAAATCTATTACTCTCTAAAGCAAGCACATTCCTCCTGAAAGTAGGATCTAATACCAAATGTTGAATTAAAAGACACATCGCTCAGAAGAAAAAATAAACTAATTTCATTGCTACATACCCCACAAGATGCATAAATATTTACATTTGAATAATAATGTTGATATTAGGACAACTATGGCATAATCAGTTGTGCTTCATTACACAATTTTACAGTAGCTTCAACAATATTTCTTTTTGATAGAATTACAGAGACACTTGGCACTTTGAAGCAAAAAATAATTTTTCAGTTTATGTGCAAATCCATTTTTTAATTCCTTGTTGGCTATGCTATTGCAAATATTAAATTTCAAATCAGTCATGTACAGTAAAAGACGAGACAAGACAATTGCAAAACTCATTTTAAACATCTGTCCATAGAAGAGTATTCAATCATTCAATTTCTTTTGTAGCAACTCAAGGTTAACAAGTGGGCAATGTTGCAGAGACAAAACTTCCCTAGAAACACTCTTCACACTAACATATACTCAATCATAGAATGTCCTGAGTTGGAAAGAGCCCACAAGGATCATTGAAGTCTAACTCTTAAAATAAATCATGCTTATGAAAGTGAATTTAGTAGCAGCATCACAAATACATTCATACTCATTTGGTCTTGCAAAAAAGCAATATGATAATTCTCAGAGATACTCTGGCTCCCCTTTAGTCCTCAGACAAGATTCGTTAAGGTTTATTTAATTGTGGTTTTTATTGGCTTGTTTTTTTTTTCTTTTTTTTTCTTTGAGTCTAGATGTAAGTAAAAAAACCCTACAAAACAAAGCCAAACACAAACACAAATTTTTCCCTACCACACTCAACACAGATCTTTCCTTTCTAACTCCTTTCCTATTGAAAACAGACAAGATTAAGTTATTAAGCTAAAATTAGCCTCTGTGACTACTTTGCAGTTTTTTGTATTTCTTACAAACCTTGTATTTTGATGTTCTGTACGTACAAAACCATGTAAATTTTTTAGTAAGAGTTTCCAAAAAGAGACTTATAAGTCTATTATGAACAAATACAAAAATAGAATAGATGCAGATTTTCAAGGGCACAAATTCCTTCTGCTTTTCATCAGCTGGCTTAGTAAAAATGCCTTATTTGTGCAACTTTCCCTGGAAGAATATTTTTCTCCCCTATTATTTACCGATTCTATAAAAATCAGAAATATTACACTGGTGAAAATTACTATATAGAGTGCAAATAAAACTCACATGTTTTGACAATGTACTTCTTTGAAATAGCAAATTTTAAGAAATGGAATTGATGACAGTAGCATTTTAAGCTCTTTGGTGAATATACTTTCCCAAATTCAACTTGAACTTGAGGTCCCATTCTGGATATACTGAATGATGGTGTACAAATAGAATACAGCACACATATATGCTGCATAAAGGAGGCCTTCTGTCCTTAATCTGGCATTAGTAGGAGCTGCTGTGATGCAATTGCCACTGAGAAGTCTCAGTTCAAAAGCAGGGAAGAGGCAGGGGACTGGAAGAAAAACGCTTCATGAATATCTCTCCTGCCAGGACCAATCATCCATCCTTTATTTTATAGAAGATGTCATACGGTGATGAGAATAGTATGTCCTGTGTCAAATCAATGAAGCAAAGACTTTGTCCTGTGCTTCAGCAACCATCGTGAAAGATTAATCTACACAGCACGTACCCACACTTCAACACAATTATATTCCCTGGGAGCAGATAGTTGATTGTCTCAACTCCATGCAGCGCAGACAGGGGGCACATCCAGGCAAGCTGGGGCCAGCTGGGATGCTGCAGCCCCAGACAGAGCTCAAAACAAGGCTTACTGACTATACCACCTTCACACAGAATTCTGTAGTGTCTCAACAGGTTTATTATTTAATAATTCATCCTATTAGTTAGGGCTTCAAAATGTAATTAGATATCTATTATTATAAAGGTTCCTAATTTTTCTTGCTACATTTCCTTACAAAATATTCATTAGTAGAGGTGAAGGTGGGGTGCAGGTATCAATGCACAATTATGTTATCTTCTGCCACTTACTATGAGCTGGATTTTTTTTTTTTTTAATTGATTTACTAGGTAATTGGACCATTTTCATCAAATGTGCCACATGCAAATTCAGAAACTGATAGCACTTAAAACTGGTATTTCAGTGTTTTTGAAAGGGTCAGAAGACACAGTTTTCTAGTCTGGAATTAGAATCAGTGCTTGAAAAAAATAGAAAGAAACTTTGAACACTTCTACTTACCTTCCTTGTTTCTTTATTTATTAGTTTTTAAATTCAAAGACAATGATAATATTTTATTTTTGTTTCAGTGGTGACATCTATTAAGCTATTTTCCTCCAGAAGCCTCATTAAGCACTAGAAATTAAAGGGCAGAAAGTAATAAAGGTTTAATTTAGATGCCAAAAATAGTTTTGGGCGGAAAAATGAGATTCACATAGGCAACTTTGGAGGGAACACTGCAAAATAAAACAGTATCTCTAATATGTTTGCATTCTGCTTTCTCTCAGATATGGTTCTGGTTGTCTATATACTCACCATATCCTCTTGTAATGAGCTGCCCATTACTGAAAGCTAATGACTGCTACTGGACCGCTAAAGTGTCACCATACAAAGCCTGCTCCTGAGTTATACTACTGCACATTTCTTGATGATGCTAACATATTTATATTTTAGCATTTTATACTGTTTGTATATTTACTATATATGTTTACAATACAATAATAATAGTATACAATATAATAACAACAGTACAATATTATATGTAAGCATCATAGATAGTTTGTAGTTCTCTCGCAATCTTCAGATCCAGGGTAAACCCAATCCTCATTAATATGAGCCGTCTGCCTTCCTGATTTCTCCATCTGCTTTGCTACTGACAAATGTGGATTGCTTTTCTAGCACTACAGGGAAAGGTAATATGCCAATGTTTTTATTAAACTTATACAAAGTATTCAAGGAGAAAGATATAAAAAGGTATACACAATGTGTGCTAACAACTAATTGTTGATTCTGAAAATTTAATCTGAGGCAAGCATGAGATTGCTTATTATATCTCACAGAGAATTTGACCAAGTCTCCAGTATTTTTGGATCATGCTATTTAACATGTTCATCTACCTTCTATATTTGGTTTAATTATTCTATCATTCTTCTTTCCATTCCTTTTTTCATCTTTCCTTAAAATGCATTACCTTGCCACACCATAATCCTATGTGAAGACTCCGAACCCTTTCTAAAATAGCTAGCTAGCAAAGAGGGAACCATTCAGGGAAGCCTCCAAGTTGTCTGTTTCTTGTGCAGGAAATAGGAACTATCTGTCCAGAGAAGGTCACCTATTTTGTCCCGCCAGCACAAAGGAAAATTGCCATTTCTAGTGTCCTGGGAGAAGAGTATTCACCATGTATCTTACTGCTTAAATTGCCTGATGAAAGTCAGATACGCTACTGTTGCTGCTTTACTGATTTTCCAAAGAGAAACATTGACAAAACCCGGCTGAGAATAATTCTGTTTCATGACTTCAAAAACACCAAACCCCATTATTTCAATGAAATTTGTTCATCTACTATTAAAGTATATGCCAGTGGTAATTCTTATGAGGGATCATTTCTGGAGCAATAGGTGGAATGGAAATTGGGATTCTTTTCATTAAATGTACATGAGATTCTGTGCATAATTGGAGAATCAAACAAAACAGTTGGGGATGAATTTTTTTTTTATATTTACAACTTTAATTAGAGGTGGTATTCCAAAAGACCTTCACTTTAACGTACAAATTATCACTAATAAAGGAAGAAGAAGACAACAGTATAATGCAAACTGCTCATTTACAGAAACTTCTAGTTGGGTTAGAATAGGACTTGTATTAATTAGCATTTTCATCAAAAAAGAATGTTGGATTCTGTCAGTATATAAATCTCTGTGCACCATCAGTCCTTCCACAAATAAGAATCTCACTCCTGGAGATGCTCCCATTAAGTGGAAATCACCAAAACAACTGTTTTCCAGACAGAGATATAACACTTTGCACATGCAACCATCATGAGGTCAGCATTTATATGCTATATTCATGAGTTCTATTACCCCTCCAAAGCATATGCAAGTGTAGTTCTCTTGACTGGAACACAAAACGAAGATATTGCTCACTATCACAAACTCCAGATGGTTGTTATCAAAGGGCTTATACTTAGTTCTTAAGTGTTGACAAAAAGATAAGGCCACAGTATGCCTTGAATAATTTCTTGTTCTGAAAGAGTCACAGGGCACAGCTCCTCTTCTACTAAGAAGTAAGAACTACCTACCAAAAGTGATATAATAAAACCAAAAAGAGACTATCCCAGAAATGACAGCCATCAGCACATAAACTAGTTCAACTACTGCTAGTTGTTCAAGTCCAAGGCAAACTGAGTGCTCACCCAACTACTCTCTTGTTCTGAGGGCACTTACACACAACAGCTGCTTTGTTGTCTCCCTCTGTCTCCCTCACTACTTGCAGCTGTGCTTCTGAATACACTCAAGTTCATGTATTGCATGCTTATTGATAAACAGCTCCAGGCTTATTTAAGTCCACCTTTGAGTGGACTTACATTTAAATCCAAGTTTAATTAAAAAAAGAATTAAAAAGTCTCTTCTCCTCCTAATTTCCCAAGGGAGTCAAAACAGTACCAGAGACAGAGCAGAACAGACCCCCACAGCCACAGAAAGCGAAAGGGAAAATTACAGACACAAGGTGACCACCTACCTTTAACCTCCTGGAAAACACTTAAGCACAAATCAGAGAGAACAAGTAAAACTGTTATTTTCTGGCTCTGTTCTGGAAGCAGTCACCTGAAAAAAAGGTTTCATAATTATAACTTTCAAGAGCAACCAGAACCATGTGCTTGCCTACAAGCTCTGAGTAGAAGAGGAGCAGGAGAGGGCTGAAGGTTGCCCTGTACTGCAGCCCTTGTGATTAGCTGGGTCTACTACAGCTGACTCAAGGGTTTCAGGTCCTTCCTGTCACTTCACCTTGCTGAGTGAGCAGTGCCTCCTCTAATTTCTGTTAACCCTTTTATCAAAAGGAGCCCTTTCCTATTTTGTGATGTAGCATGGCTGCAATCTTAATCTTCCTGGAAAAAAACAGCTATTTTATTCTGGCAGTAGCTCCTGAATACTGATTTTTACACCTCCTGGCACAGTTTCCTGGCAGGAACTGCTGACTTTAGCAATATAATCTGAAGCCAGAAGTGGGTCAGAAAAGAGTAGAAATCTAATGTCTCCAATTTTGATGCTAATTAGAAAAGAGAATTGTCTTTCTTTGTAGGCCATGCCATATTTTAGACAAATGTAGCAAACTGATCGATGTGAGCAGATCCCCCTGTGACTTCCCAGCAGTATAGGAAAAAAAGGAAAACAACTGTGCAGAACAGTTTGAGTAATTAGGGGCCTTAATTAGAAAGTGGAACTACGCTTCTGGCATTCATATATTTTTGCCTGGTTTCCACTAGGAAATGTATCTTCTAGTTTTTCCTCCAGGTTGTCTTCCAACAAAGCTTTCTGCTTTTGGATGTGACTATTAAATTAAATTGCTGTATGTTTAAGACTTAAAGCTTAATTCAACACATTATTTAAGTATGTGTTCTAATCACATGGCTTGTCTCATTTGATAATGCACTAATGGGATATTTCACCTGGTCACAGTAAGATTCTTTTAAAGTGCTTACCTTAAACCTCTAAATTAGGCCTAAGATGAGACTCAACCCTTACGTCTTCTTGTATTTTCATTCCTGCTTTTCTCTTTACTTTACAAAAAAAAGGTAGAGTAGTAGTAGTTCATTGGCTTTCAAAAAAATCCCATTCTAGTTTCTTTTCATATCCTATTTATTTCTATTTCCCTCTGATTATTTGCGAACCTTTTTAATTTTTTTTTAAAAAAAAAAATTCATTCCAAACATAGCAATGTGCTACAAGTACATATCTTAAATTCATTTTCTGGATAAGTAGGGTATTTACAAACTCTTGTGACATAACAACATAACCCCTTAATGTCAATATAAGACATTTACTAAGAGAAACTGATATGGGCTAAGATATTGCTGTGTATTTGACTATGTTCTGATTCTTCCATGTCTGAAAAGCACAAGAAAACAAACACTCTGAGAAATAAGGAAATAAAACAAGCACACTAAGACAACCTCCTATTCTACTGAATCTGATGCATATTTGTTGTGATACTCCAGTTCCAAAATTGTCCAGAGTCCTTTCATTAATTGAGATAATTTTAAAAATATCCTGTTTGTTTCATTTTTGAACTTGAACAGTGACATCTATCATTGAAAAAAGTTTGCTGGCTCTACATAAGGAAGCTATCTGAAAATTAAACTAGTAAATATTTTATACTGTAGCCTCTTTGAGTGTCTTTCAAATTCTCAGACAAGCACAAAATCAAAGTAACAACCTATCCAAATGGGAGCAAAATATGTTTTTAAGCATTGCTCATGCTTTCAGAAAGAACATTGCTCAAGGCTGTTTCTGAATCTATGTTCACACACACACATCTCTACCATGGGTCGTGCAAGAAATCCAGCTGGATAGAGTTAAAGCAGCTTAAAATAATCTGGCTAAGAAAACTTCTGTGAATAACTAGTGGCTCTAATGATGTTTAATTTCAGGTGTAAACATTGCACATACATCTGTGGGATATGAAAAAAAAAACCCTTCATGAGAACTTTCTCTTACTCTAGAAAAAAATTAAACGTGAAATCTATTACTGAATCAGAACAACAATTCATGTAATTACTAAAGATTTGTCACCTAAAGCTACAGCTCTAAAAGAATAGATGAAATTAAAACAAAATAAGGTTCCTATAATCTAAAATGTCCTTTGGAAAATCCAGAGTATTTCTTTTTCAAATTGTGCTGAGGCCTAAATCCTGATTTTCTGTCTCCTATATTTCTGAGAATAAAAGATGGAAAGAAGATAAAATATAAAACTTTAAGAAAGACTCAAGAGTTTCAGCATCTGAAATGTCCTATTTTTAACTGTTCATGAAAAAGGAAAATAAAAGAAAATAACTATCCATAGCAGCCTTTTTTAATTAAACAGAGTGAATACTGTATTCTTTCAAAAGCTTTTTGTATTTATAAAAGAGTTGGATAATTTACTGTAGACTGGAAGTCAATATCATGACCAAAAATTTTTTTCTTCATCTTTACATGAAAATTGGCCTCTCAATACAAACTGTTTCTCAATAAATGTAATTTCTCAATAAAATGTAAAAAAGAAAAAAAAAAAAGAAAAAAACCAGATCATAATGAAACTCTACTTATATACACAAATATTTTATGTATTTCATTGGATTAGTCATTATCTTTCCTTCTATTAGAATATTTAAGTTTTGAAATATGCCCAGTAAATTTTAAAATTCTCCCTAATGTATTATGGACACACTAGTACTGGTATTTAGTTAGTGATAGGTTTTGTGTTGGAAATAAGACAATTAAAAGATCTCTAATGTAGTAACAAACGAAGCAAAATCTAAAAAATGAATAGTAGTTTTACTGCAGTAAAGAAAGGAAAGGAAGAATTGGAAAGGCAGAATTTATTTTCAGACTGCAATATTTGCTTGCAATTCTTCTCTATCTTCTCCTAACATGCTGACAAGTAAAAACAACTTCTTGCATTTTGTCACCACATCACCACTGTGGCTTAGTCCTTACACAGTGGACCATGCACAAATTCTTTGTAATCTTCCAAGAGTGCAAATTACCCTGAAGCTGCTAGAAAGGGCAACCAGTGTGTATTTTTCACTTTCCTAAGCCTGCAGAGATATCGAGTTGTGATGCAGTAACCTATACTCTGTCTTATATAAATTGTGTTATATAAAATATAAAGAATGCTGAGGCACATAGGAAGCAAAACCCTAGTGTTCTCTTTCAAGTGCATATTAACAAAAACTAATTATTAAAGTACAGCTTGAAACTGCCACCACTTAAAAGTTATGATGTCAGCTAAGCCAGAGAGTCTTTTGTTCTGCCACTATGGCAAATGCCTGGTAGGGTGACTTAGCTCGACTGTCTTTTGTCACAGAGCACACTAAGTGCCATTACCTTCAATTTCCCCTGAGCTAAGAATGCAGCTACTGTGGCCCAGTTGATGCATGGTAACTAACTGCAAGCAGTCACTTGAATGTGAACTTGATCTCTCAGAATTTCCTTTTAATGCCCTTCTTCACCATTATTGCTCTGGGGATATTTTAGTTTTCTGCAGGGGAGAAGAAGAGTTGTGGCATTTTCTTGTTTCTATTTTCACAGGAATACAAATGCACAGCTATTCTGTACAGCTGTTGTGACATGTGTGCCATGCTATTTTAACTAGCAGAGAAAATGTTCAAACTGTGCACTGGATTCAGAAGAAATGCAGCATGGGACTCTTGAGTCTCCAGGCTTAAGAGAGGATATGTCCCAGATTTTCTTATCCAGACAAAATAGCAGGCAGTGCTGGGGAAGTGCCATGTGCAGGGCTCTGGTGAGGGCAGCCCTCAGGCTCTTCTTTCTCCTGCCTCCTTTCTCCAGCCTCAGCTCCACGTGTGATTCCTCACCATGAAGAGGAGATAGGTCAGCCTGCAGAACTCAGATGTCCACTCTGTCTGCCCTGTCAATGCAGCAAAATTTATGAGCCCTGAAAGCTGCGCTGTAAAAGGTCGCGGCTGTCTGATGTGGAGCCAGACCATCCCGCACATCTGTGCCTGCCTTGCATTGTGGGCTTTCTTCCCTCACTAATACATAAGACGAAAGAGATAGCTACATAACTTGAATGGAAAGGAATTTTATGTGACATGGTAAAAACACCCCAAAGGCTTGTGGCCATCACTGAAAAACGTGGAGGAACTTAGAAATCAAAGAATCTGTTATAATATAAAATATCACATGGCTTCAATGCATGGTCACAATCCATTATGAGGACCATTACTGTAACAATTTTCAATAGGTCTCAGGTACTTTAGTTTTGAAAGTGCACATTTCACCTTAAAAACTGGAGATTATATGTAATTTCCTTCAATAGCGCAATGATTTGTTTATCTTCAGTATGATTCTTCAGGCGCTGTTGTCATTCCTTATCATATTCAATTTTCATTAAAAAAAAAAAGAAAAAATAATGCTGGATGGCTGATATGGCTAGAAGTTATTATTTTCTGAAAATGAAAGGTAATTTCATTTTAAAACTCATTGTGGCATTTACCCCAAAGCTATTAAAATGTGTGGAAGGAGGAGGGGGTAAAATTATCTTTGTAGCTTTATAGTTTCATTACTATAAGTTTCAAGAAAAATAAATAAACTTTAACAGCTTTTTACTATGGAAACAGGACATTTAGTCTCAGTGGGTATCCTGAGTGCTGCATTTTAAATTTGATTTTTTTTTTTCTTTTCAAATGCGCCTGTGGGGGATGATCAGGATGAAAGGATAGGTCTGGAACTTCAGAATCATTTGAACAGCATTTGCCAAATTTTTGAAGCCTCCATGAAACAGAGCCTACTGAAGAGTCCTCTAGCGTTGCTGGCTAAAATAAAAAGAATTTTAGATAAACAACTAAGATAACTGTAATGCTGCATAAAATGTGATGATAAAATGTGATGATATTATTAATATAATATAAAGAGCAAGGAGAAAAAAAGTCCAAGTTTTATGAAAGACTTAGAGAACACTTTACACTTTTCTAAAGTCTAAAATTAAGGAAGGGACTTTGGGTAAAGATTCTTTGTGCATGAAAGAAAAACACTAGGCATATCCTAAGGCTTTTGAACCAAGAGAAGGGGGAAAAACGCTATAGCAATGGAAAAACTTTTGTGCAGTATAACTGCAGGTTCATGTTACATTAGACAGTCAATGAAGTTAGCCCTCCAGCAAAGCAAGGGCAATCCAGGGGATTATTTCCCTTTTTACGGTGAACTTTAGACTGCTAGACAGAAGCCACAAGCTTTATCTGTCATCCTTTTCTAGTGAAAACTGTGTTTCTTCAGCAATGCAAAATCTCTGCAAGATGGGGCTTTGAAAAAGTGTCTTAAATTTTACAAGCATTAATCTGAAAAAGATAAACACAGAAACTGTCAGAAGCATGTTAGGTTTCATTAAACGTAAGCAACTCCAAATGTTCTTTCATCATAGGCAAATTATCCACTTGATTTTTTTTCTTTTTCTTCATACAGTCCATATCTGCCTGTAAAAAGTCTCAATATAGCTGCTGAAACCTGTGTTTTTCATTCCTTCAATTTTGTTTTTCTCTACGTAATACTACCAAGAAGCAAAAATAATCAGAGAAAAAAAAATCACAGAATGAGAGGAAAGCACAGGTTGAAAGGGACCTCCTGAGATCATCTGGTCCAAACTTTAATGGGAAAGAGAACCTATAGAATGTTACCTGGCACCCTGTCCAATTACACTGTGAAAACCTCCAGTGATGAGGTCTCCAAATATTTCATACTGAGATGAAACTTCTCCCAGAGTAACTTGTGCCTGTTGCCACTTCTCTCTGTGGGTCCCCGTGAAGACAGAGCCTCTTTCCTCTCTGTAGCAGCCCTTTATCTACAGCAATACTATGGTGATGTTCCCCCTAAGCCTTCTCTTCTCCAGAGAGAAAAGGCTGTAATGCACAGGATGCACGTTACTTTAACACATGGTATGAAAATGGTACTTGATTGCACAGTATTTAAAGATGGAAAAAAAAAAAAAAGATTTTTTGGAGCAATTGGCTACAGTTAGAGATTAAATAGTAAATAATAAGTATGAAATTCCCATCTGGGTGTTTTAGGCAGTTCCTTCTCCATTTCCCCTCTCCTATCCAGCCAGGCTGACACCACAGCAGCCTACACCAGTCAACTGCAGGCTGCCAGAGCCCTCCTTTGCCTTTTTGCAGGAAACCCATCCTGTCTTTTGCAGCAGCTCTGAAATTCATTTTTTTCAAGGTAGACCTTGGCAGCATAGAAAGCAATCTTAGGTTTGGTTTTTTTTTTTCTGGTTAGTTTGATGGATTAGTACACTGTGTCAGCTCCAAGTGGGGAGGGAGGCCCTCAGAGTCATCATAAAATAGGAACCATTGAACCAGCTGCCAGATTTGTTTGTGCTACTATTGAACTCCCATGAAATGTTCATCACTGAAGTGCTCTTTCTGCTACCACTCTCAAAAAAATTATTGGTATAACGAAATAATCCTTATCCTCTTTAATTTGTGCCATTGTGAGTTCATTGTAAGTTTGTTTCCTGAAATTCTTATTTCTTTGCCCTCTATGTTCAAGCACAGAGGTTAATTTGGTACACAAACTATGCTGAAGAATCAGTGTAAAAATCTAACAGGGAATGGCTAGCTCTCCAAATATGTTGATGATAACAAATTTTAATTGCTTCAGAGTGCCAAATGTGTGTCAGCAGTTTTCCTTAGACCATTTTTACACATCCAGTGTTTCAAATGGTGATTTAACAATGAAGGAGAATAAGCACTCATATTGTGGTTTCAGAAATAAAAAACGGAGATATCCTTTTGAGAACAAATATTCTGGGAGTTTTGAATAGCATTATACTGTCATGAATTCAACACGGAGAGCACTGGGACTTTGTATCTGACATTTAATTTAAAAAATAGCTGGTGCCTTAGAGGAAAAAGAAAGAGAAGGGCTGTGCTTAAAAGTGTAAGTAATGATTCAGACACTTCCAATTTCTTTTCATTGACTACACTATTAGTACCTGGTCAAGATACATATTTTTTTCTCCATTGTGATTATATGTCTATAAAAGCTGAAACACAAGAATTTTTAAAATTTTATTAAGAATGCTGTTGTCCTTTTCTATTCAAAATTTAATGTTATGATTATAGCATTACTTTTAACATAAAAATGAAAGCCTCTAGCACAAAACAGAGGTGCCTGGGCTAGATCAGATACTGGAGGAAAGGTTACTCACATCAATACAGAGCTCAGGGAGAGCTATGTAGCCTTGATCCTGAGGTTAAATACAGGATGATTGTCACAGGACTGAATAAAAGAGTGCTATCTTTACAGTCTGCCCAAAGTCACAAAGGGCTGAGGCAGCTGCTGCAGGAACTGAGTTGATGCTTTACTGCTTCACACTACTTAGTTAGTCTAACAGGAATTTATTTCACTGTCCCTTGTTCAGCTCCTCAAGAATGAACCTGAGCTCTCAACAGGAATTTTGGATCCTCACTTTGAACAGCACTCCCACTCAATGGCCTCACTGTGAAACTGGCATGATCATTAATGATTAACAGCTTCACTCAAAGTCAATGTAATCTTCTTGGCTTATATGAAATCTTCATCTCTTGATGATTCCTTTTTGTACCAGTGCTGCCCCATCTTAAGTATTTTCTTCATAAATAGAGAAATTTTGCTGAGTTATTTTGCAGACAAAAAGCCCCCACCCTTTGTCTGAAAACAGCAGTACATAGATAAGGTATGTTCACCACTAGTTCCACCTCTAGTTAAAGACAAGATTCTTTATTTCTTCTCTTGGTCATCCCTTCTTTAAAAAAACAAAACCAAACCAAACAAACAGAAACCAAACATTTGTCATTGCATACGAAAATGGATTATTCTGTTTCTCCAAAGAAAGAGTTAATATCCTTTTCCAGCCTTCCTACACATCTCAGGGCTAAAAAGAGTTCACATTTCTACAGGGCATTTTGTTCAAACAATTCTATGTAGAAAATTATCTTAAAAGATTGACATTTGGGCTTCACTGGGAAACTTTCTGATTCAGTTCAGAAAAGCAACAGCTGATAGACTTACACAATAATACTACTTTTGCTTCTAACTCCAAATGAAATCAGACCATCCAGGTAAAGAGTAATGAAAAATAGTTTTTCTCTCTAAAAATTATCTAAAACACTTTGTTTCAAGTCTGGTTTTAATTTTACTTTTAGAGTTTGGACTAGTTCTTGTTCAACACTGGTTCTTCTGGCTGTAATCCCTTTGATTTCTACAAATGCCGGACACAGAGATAAATCCTGGAAAGGTCACTAAGAGACAAATTGGCCAAGAGAAAGTTGTTTAGCCTCTTCTCCTTATATAAAAGATTTTGTTTTTCTTCTCCTTGCATATTAAATCAATTTCTTTTACACAATATTCACGTTGTCTTCCTGTGCTATTGTCCTCCAGTATTCATACAACTGCATTATATATTCCCACTGTGTGCATTTTACCATGAAAATTGCATTTCAAATAAATCAATAGATATTTTAGGCAAATTCATCTCCCTGGATGAGCCCCACTTAGTTTAAGAGTTAATTGACTACTAACAATGGATTACAAATTATGAGTGAAATCAGTTCTAAAATTACATAAATTAGAAAAAGTAATATACTCCCAATGCACAAGTCTCTCACAACTCTATTTTCCATAGCTCCTAATACAAACAAACACAAAATATATTTGGCTTATCAGGCATTTAGGAACAGAAATATAGGAAGAAACAGGAAGACATCAGATAAGTTATTAAATCTATTTTTCTCCTAAAGAAGATGCAAGGAGTTTTTTGTATTTTTACATTCCTGTGACATAAACACTGCTGGCTTCTCTTCATTTTGTTTTAAATCCAGAAAAAAACCTTCAGAAACATAGGTGATTAGGCCTGAAGGTAGAATTAATTTTAAGAGAAAAATATTTTAAAAGTCAGTAATTAGCAAGTTAAAAAAGGAACTTTACATAACAGTTCCCTTAATAGGTTAAGAATACTTTTGAGTAGTTTTATATGCAGATGGCAAAAATGCTACAGGAAACTGATAAATCTGTTGTATGCACGGTTTGCTAATGCACTCTGTGCAAGTATTGGCTTAGTACCTCTGTGACAGTTCTTCAGACTAAAGCTACAGAGAATTTTATATGAACAAACCCAAAGTTATCTGATACTTGAATTCTGCGCAAATTAGTCAGAGAAGAGGAAACTTCTATTTGCTCATGTTGTTAAAAATAACATCAGTTAAAAAGTGAATAACAAGATACTAAGTAATTTCATTGTGGATTTTATTGTAATATATAGTATGCCAAATTCTATAAGCTTTTCTATATAAAGCTATAGTAAATAATTCTGCAGGAAAAAAGATCTTTTTTTTTGTTGTTATATAATCTATATACATCTGCCCCTTTGGCTACTGCTGCTGCAGGAAGAAATTCCTGTATTTGTGAATATTGAAATCAGTAGTGAAGATCCCGTTTTTTTCCTTCAACTGCTTACCCATTCACACAGGGGTGAGAATTATACACAGCTTTTCTTCCATCTCCTTGGGAAAAAACCACATGCCTTCAGCTTTATGTAAGATTGCTGATAGAGGAATAAATACTGAAACTGGGAATGGTCACTCCTACAGAAAAAGAGTTTGATTTTTTTCCTCTTCTCCCTTGCTATACACTACATACACGTGTATTTTTCTTTACTATGGCACACCAGATGAAAAATAAATTTCTTGCCTAGAAGAGCCAGTTTGATTTCTAGGTCACCAGCTGCATATGGTGGAGAAGTGCATCCAAGACTGGGGAGACAAGACAGATGAGTTTTGCTTAATGTGGACATTTCTATCTCAATGTGATGGGAAAGATTTGCTGGGAAGATGGCATCTCCCTCATGGAAAAGTCCAAAGCAGCAGCAGGGCAGCAGCTGAGATCTGACTAGTCATACAAATGCAAGTTTAGCCCTGTGGTGAACCAGGCCTTTGGGATGCAGTATCAGGTATTGGCAAACAGGTACTTGCATCCTGGGTTGAAAATAATGCTCTGTATATAGTGGAATAGAAAAGAGCAATGGTTATTGCATGCAATTATGGGAAGTAACTGTGAGAGGGCTTAGCATTTATTTCCTCAATTTCAAAAAGCCTTGCTGTATGTGCACAGTTCCTGTGATATTTCTGTTGCAGATGGTGTAGAGCCAGCATATCAAATGCTACCAGTACTAACAAAAAGTCTTCACAGATCAAATAGCTCTACATATATTGTTCTAAAACCTTGATGAAAAATAACAAAAGTAGGTCTGCACAAAACTGCAGGCACTGCCTGACCAAGGAATTTTGACAATGTTCTTTGCTATTCTCTGGCTCCTGAATTCTGTGGTGAGAGTCCTTGGGCTGGTTGTCATTTCTAATTATGAAAAAATATATGACTAAAATATATGCCAGCCTCTAGAAAATCTGTACAAAGAACAATTAACCATATCTCTAGAAATCTGTTGAATATCATTGTTTCTTGTTATGTCAATAACACACTCCATTCTTGTTCTTCCTTTTTATCGTAGGACCTAGACAGTACACCTAGCAATATAGTTATAGATCAACAGTTGTACTGCAACATTGCTTTGAAAAATCAATTAAAAAGTAATAACTGACTTTAAACAGACATACTTTGATTGAGTGGAGTAATTCAAGGAAGAAAAGTTTTTTCCTTTGTGTCATGTAACAACTAACAGACCATATGTGAACTTCCATAAATTTGAGATTTTTGACCTTTCTAGATGCGATCAGTCCTTTTAAAGTGCATTGGAAAGTACTACATGTAGGATTTTGAAAGGGTTATTAAAAGAGTTTGCCCAGAAAATTGTGTTTGGCTTATACTAGGCATAATCAGAATGAGAACAAAAGCCAAAAGCATGAGGTCCTGGTCCTGCCTAATGCACCCTTTGTAAGTGCAGATGTAGCAAATTAACACCAAGATTCTACTGTAAGAAAGCAATTGTGAATTTCTGAGTATGATTTCTGAGTAGAACACTACTCTTTACTTCTGTTGCTCATCAGTAAGTCTTCCCCAAAAAATAGTTTAGTTTATACTCTATCTCTTACCTGTGCCCATTTGATGACTCTGTCAGACTAGATACCAGTTTACAAAATTTTCTGCCTAAACATTCCTCTAGATTTTTCTTTTTCTATTCCTCCTCCCTGTGAAATATATTTTGCTCTCTTCTTCAAATTTCCTTTTTTTTCCCCTAGAGCTACTTTTTTCTATAGTATTTTAATCTCACCCCTATCTTGATGTCTCTGTTTACAACCACCTTTTTTTTTCCCTCTTGAAGTGCATTCAGAAGGTGGAGGCTCTGTTGTACCTCAACACGACAGTCACTTCTTTGCCTCAGTCACATGTCTTTACATGTTAGGAAAAACTGGAAAAATATAGTTCCTTTTTTTTTTATAGTTTTTAATGTCACTGTTTGTTTAGTTAACATAGAAGCCTGAGCCCACAGGATCTGCAAAGAGCCAAAGACCTCCTCTTCACAACTCAACCCTTATTATTTCCTGACAATATACCCATGAGATATCATGCCTGGTGTCTTATCACAAGATATAAAACACACTCCACGTCTTTCATCTTTAAAAATAGCAAAGACTATTTATTTATTTTTTAAAAGTCTAATTCTTGGAACAGATGTCTCTCACAGAACAGTCATAGATATGAATGATATTTTTGTTGTCTTCAGTGCTCACTATAATGACCATACGAGGACATTTTCATGAATTCATCTAAATATAAAAAAATTCAGAAGTTTATGTTCAACTGTTTATTAAGCAGACAAGTTACTCCCACTAGCTGGCTGTATATGTTAGTTGAAAAACAACAGTGGCTAGATATGTTATGCCAAGTGATGGTTTAATTCCAGCTTTTTTTTGCAACAATACACGTTGTTTATGAAGACCCCGATGGATCATGTTTTAGAGATGTGCCAAGGGCTATCTTGAGGTTGGAGGGACTGAGATAATTCAAAGTTATTACCATGACACCCTCTCATAATCTGTTGGTTTTGGTTTTTTTTTATTATTATACTTATGCTTTAGTTTTGAGTCTTACAATTCAGGTGACTA
Organism: Thryothorus ludovicianus; assembly: GCA_013397245.1. Lineage (NCBI taxonomy): Eukaryota > Metazoa > Chordata > Aves > Passeriformes > Certhiidae > Thryothorus > Thryothorus ludovicianus. The sequence goes on along the minus strand of VZTB01017961.1, from coordinate 105,873 downwards.
TCTAGCATCTTGCATGTCCATTCCTGCTGGGGCAAAGAATTGAGCTCATCACTGAAATCCACTAGAAATACTGCATTCTTCATGATGTGAAATGTTCCTTGAGGACATGGGTGTCTGCTGGACCTTGGGGGATGCTCAGGCTTTTCACAGACTGCAGCAGCAACTGCCATTTCCATGGGCAGGAGGTGCTGGAGCTTCATTCATAGAGGGAGGTGGTTCAAGCAGTCAGCTGGATCTTGGAGATCCCCAAAGATTCAGGTATGGCCTTGTCATCATCAGACCCTGTGAATCCAGACAAAGCAGTTCTCGCTGAGGGACATGCTGGCCTGTTTATGTCCTTACCATTGGCTGAGTTCATGTTGTGTGTTAAGCCCAAGCGAGAGCCAGGGATTCAGTTCTAACTTAATTCATAGATATTTAATATTCTGAGTCAGGACTTGGAATCCTTCAGGGGCCACAGGAGCCCAAACTGAGCAAGACAGAATTAAACAGAATTTTCTTTAGAAGTGTACATTAGGGTGAAGGGCAAGCAGGACAGCTCCACAGGGGAGGCTCTGTTAGGATCCATGATGGTCTAGGCATGGACCATGTTCTCACAGGCAGGATGCCATCCCCCAGAGCTGAGTGGAGTGTGTGGAACTGGGGCAGGTGATGTTCCCTACAGGAGGCGCGGATGCACCCCAGGCAATGACAACAAAGCTCAAGGCAGGAGTCTGTCCCAATATGAACTGAAAATTCACCATGGACCCCAAGGGGACTGTATTAATGTCTTCAGGGCCAAGAACAAACAAACTGGGTCAGTTTAGAAGCCGCTTCCAAGCTGTTTGGCATACATAGGAAGATCCCCCAGGCATGAAGGCCTGAGGGGGGCAGGAGGAAGGGGTAAAAGGGATAGCTTTCTACCTTTCCCCATCTTTCCCTCCATTTCTCAGTTCTGACAATACCCCAGCAGCTTCTGCAGCATCACCAGCAGGGAGCTTAGTAAGCTGAGATCAGCCCAGGACTCATCAGGACACCAGCCCAGGAGGTGCTCAGGGACAGCCAGCTCAGGAAAATCACCTGACCAGGTTTCAGCAACATCTGGACAACTTACCTTATTAATTTGAAACTGTGCTTTGATACAAGGGAGAAAAGAATGAGATGGTGCTCCACTCTGTTCCAGGGCACACAAGTGCCTTTTGGAGTTTGTCTGCAGCTATTTCTAGAAACAGAAATGGTGGGCAAATTACTCAGAACATTCAGCCATCAGTAGCATGTGGAAATTATTTCAGTGGCTTTCCTTTTCCCAAATGAAAATAATAAATGCTTATTTTCATAGACTTTACCTTTGAAAAACTATTAATTGTGCATTTTCTGTGCACTGATAATGGCTTTTTATGTAGCCGAACTCACAATGGATAACCAAACTAATGCAAATTGAATCTATATCTTAAGAAATGGAAAGATTGCTTCTGTACACATTATTGTACAAAGCTTCCATTTCGACTATTGGAGGCTAATTATTCAAGGTTCTTAAATAAGCAAAACTGGCTTTCTCTTTTCCTCAGAAAAAAAAGTAAACACTACAGCTAATTGACAACTTCTGAATATACTTTCAGCTTTTATCTCTTATTCAAATCCACAGTCAAACAAACTACATCTAGCAGGAAAATTAGTCATTTATAAATATATTTTTACTGTTATTTTCTTCCAGATAATAGTGCATTTTGGTAGTGTATCACAGACCCTCATTCACTAACAGGAGCCATTTTGTGGAATTTATTCTGCCACTGGTATATACAAAACACAGTAGGAAAATCTTCCTTTTCTTCTATGTTCTTTGTTATACCATATCTAAAGTGAGAATTATTTTTCAAGTTACATAGGAACTTGATTATGAGCTCTACTCTCATAAAATTATTAAGAAGAATTTTAAGACATATATGTGTCTAATCTAAACAGCTTGGGGTTAAAATTGTAAATTCAGAAAACTCAGCAATTTCTTAATAAACTATAGATTGAAATATATTCACATAAAATAGCTGTTGAATAATTCCAAGAAATGAAAATATTCAAGGAAGAAATAATCATTTGCTTACAATTACTGTAGAAACCTCTGTATTTATACCTATCTTTTTTCAGAGTATTTCAGGTGATAGTGTACAAAGACAGGAAACTCTATTTCTTGGGCTTTCAAGAAAAAATATAGAGGCTTTTCAATTCAAAATAATAAGGGATTACATAAATTTTCATGTAATCACCATTCTAGTCTAATATGACAGGACGTTGTTTTAGGTCTCTTCTTATGCTGCACAAAGGAAGTAATAAGTTCTGTTTTATGGAAAAGAAAGAATAAATCCAGCAATCAGAATTCAGTAGTAAGCTTCTTGCTACAGTGGCCTTTAGCTGTTATAAATCTCTCAGTGTGTTTTAAATCCACGAACTTCTAAGGGAACAAAATGAAATGTTGTCATTCCTTTTCCCTGGCCAGTTTTATTTCCTTTGAGGTTTGTTAAGAGTCCTTTGGTCTTGATTCTCTTACATGGAGGGTTTCAAATTTATCAATAACCATCTATTGCTGTCATTCTGTTTCATGGTCCAAATCTAGAATCTCCAAAGCTAGTCCCAGTGTTTACTGACATTTTTTTTTTCTTTTTCAGTCTACACTGGGGCTGTCATATTCAAAGATCAGGAAGAAAGTTATGTCTTTGATGTTTTTGAAGGTTGGAAAGATATTTCTCCTCCCAGCATTATGAGTTTTATTGAACAAGTGGAAAGAAATCTGAATTTTATAGATTTATCTAAATGGTGATCCACTTAAACCAAATAGGTCCAAAAACTTCTAGTAAATATAACTTTTTGTAGTTTTTTGAAATTGTTAATCCCTTTGTACTGTGAACAGAGTTTACAAAAAAACAATAAACAACCTTTGACTATCATAAATGTAATCCTCCATTGATTCCAATCTCTGTTCTCAGCCCACAGTGTAGGCATATCTATTATCTCCCCATCAATGTAACTCTGGGAAAGGTGGGAATTCAGTGGGCTTCCTGCCAGGTTACAGGGGCTGAAAGATCCTATGCAAGAATAAGACCCATTGCAGACTCAGTTCACAGAAGTGTTCCAAGGCTATGTTATGTTCCTCTCCAATGTATCTTTCATGTACCTCATCTCCCATCAAATTCATTGGGATTCATCACTGCAACACATTTTCTGTGCATAAAAATACATTTCCTTCATGTTATGATGGCATAGCTTACCAAGAGTGATTTATTGTACACTTTTTGCTATGTCTCCCTTTCCAAGGCCACCACAAACTGCTTTTACAGACATTTCACCCAATTTAACAGGGGCAGGTACAGCTATGGCCCCTGCACAGACTTCTCACGGATTTCTAAAATAAATCACTCTTTTCCAACCACAAAATATATACTGGTCTCTGCAAAGCAGTAACACAAACCTAAGTTCCTATTTAATTTTTCTGCTTTCTCTGTGCTCATGCAGTTTCCCATTTGCTTTCCTAACACTTATCAAACTTAACACAAACTTGGTTTATCTGGTTGAAAGGACAAATAGTACTCATAATTTTAGCAGATTCTGTGCTGGTCCAAAGGCCCATAATTGCTAGTGCCAGATCTGTCAAGTAGAAGAGCTGAAAAAACATTGTTGGAAGCAGAAGTGAGAACAATGATCTCATTTTTATCAATTTAGTCAATGAACACAGTGCAGAAGTGAAAATTTTTATACAGCCTTAAGATGTGTCAAGCCAAGCCCAGCCAGCAGGCAATCACCCAGACAGCCACAGAAAGGATCCTAGAGACCATACAATTTGATTTGCTGTGTTTGCTCAAACCACAGTCTTGGAGTCTTGCTTATGTCTCCAGGAAATGTTATTGTCTCCTTAACAAACACTACCACAAAGTATGCACATCTCACCTCACCTCACTTTACTTTACCTTACCTGGCCTGGTGATCATTAAGCCTGAGTAACTGATGCTGTTCCTGCTCTACCAGGGTAAAACTGATAGCACTATATGGATTTTCCACAGTTAAATGCTTTCCTTGACGTCATTACAAACTATGAATCAGTCATGCTTTAGGTAAGACAGGTGCTTGAAAGCACAAAAATAGCTTGCATTTTACTTATTACAAAAGGCAAACTTTTGAAACAGTCACAGATTAAGAAATTTTAAAACATATAGTCTAAGATGGCTGTTCTGGATCTACATTACCTTTGAGTACTATATTTAAATCCAAACAGATTCATTTGTTTGGAGGCATAGCATCCATGCCTCATTTTATGCTGATCATTTCTGAACTCTTCCATCACGGAATGAGTTTGTGAGTCATAGAGCAGACCTGATGTCTTCAGACCTTGATGCAAGTTCACAGTGTAAGACTTGAGCAAAGCCCATACTAAAGCTACATTCCCCAGCAAACTCTGCCTTTCATATTTCTTTGGCCTAATTCATGCCCTCTTTTATCAATTTAACTGAATCCATTCAAAGAAATCCATTAAAGAGAGGCTACCTCCATCCTTGAAAAAAGGAAAAGGTCCACTCAGATCCTGTAAAGGAGAGTTTGACCAAAGGTGTCAAAACCTGTAGAAAATTCAGAAACTATTTATACCCAAAATTGCTTATGTTGGGCAGTGTGGATAGCTTTGAAAAATTAACTGTAGCATAAGAAATATTTATTATAGTTTAAAGAAGCTGAAGTCCATGAAGATGTTTTGTGACAGCTTCACAATATTAATTACAATAGACCAAAAATCTAGCTATAAAATAATTCCCAGCTTTTGATTAGGACTCTAATTTCAGCTACTGTAGTGCAGAAATGTCAGTAATGTGGATTTCTGGCTACAGACCAGAACAAGGGTTTTTGCTTCTGTCTGTCCTGGTGGTTATTTTTGGAGTTAAACTTCTGGAACAAAACTTGCACACAAGTTAACAAACACAGCTAATTTATGGATATAGCAGAACAAGTCTGTGTCAGAGTAATGTAAGACTAGACAATTCCTAGAAAATATGGTTTACTTTTTTCATCTGACAAAAATTGAACAAGCGTATAATATTTATTTAAGATTTAATGTTTAGACAGAAGCAGTAAAGTTCAGAATCCTAATACACTGGAAATTTTTAGTTCCTCCTTCAAAGAGATTTTTTTAGTGCAAGCTTGTATATGTTGTTCATACCACAGCTTAAGTAATAAATTTTTTCCTGATTCCATTCTCAGAAATATATGAGTAATTAGAGGAAATTTACCAAAAATATCATCGTGTGGCAGACACCCACTACAGAATATTTCAACCCAAATATCTCAAGTCTGGCGGTCATAAGCATGAAGAACTGAGAAGTAGAAATGTGCCAAGCAAAAGCGTCAGTCAAGGAAAAGATTTTAAAACATTATCAGTTCAGTTTCTAGGAATTACTATTGCAATCATTTTCACACTTACTGTTCACAAGTTAACTGTGTGAAGGGACATTCAAGTCTATTTTGAAATTATTTTTTTTATATAGCTGCCTTCTACTCTTTCTATTTTGAAAGGAAATTTCAGTTTAGTTAGTAGGGAAAGAGTACTGGATTTATTTTAGAGTTCAACAACATTTAAATCAAATTATGTCAAAAGTTTGGATTCAATCACTTGGATTCAATAACCTGATTTAGAATAAAAACCAAAGAACATGCTTGGGGTGAAATTAATAATCTCAAATCAATCTAAAAGCAATCTGATTAAGCTGAAACTATTTAAGGATTAGTGATTGGTATGTACATAAGAATATTAAAGATAAGAATTACTTTACCACATTTATATATAAATTCTATTAGTGGATTTTTTAATCAACTAGCTGTTACTGAAAAAGCTAAATTTGAAAATAAACACATACAATTAGCTTCACTTGCTTACTCATTACTTTGCTTGCTTACTCATTTCTTGCTCTGGATGTCTCATTATAGATTCAAACACTCTAAGAAATATTCACCTACAGAAAACACAAAGATAATCTAATACTTCAGCTTATATCAAATGCAACACAGAAAATATGTTGTTTACAGTTTAATTCCCATTCCACAAAGATATGAAAATATTGAAGTTACATATGCACAAAAAAATACATACAAATATGGAAAAATGAATTACATTAGAGTGTGGCTGAAACACTGAGCTCTAGATTCCTATGAAAGAATCTATGTCTTGGGTCATTTTGACAGAAAAGACTCACTGACAGAAAACAGTTTAAACACAGAAACTGAACTAAATGCAGTATTTTAAATGCAATACATCATCAGTAGTGGTTCTCTTAAAGTGATATAAGTAGCACTGATGCAAAGTAAGATAATTTTGCGCATGTGGTCCAAATACACCACAGCATAATGTTGTACCTTCAGAATAAATGCTAGTGTATTCTAGAGTTCCTGAGCTGGCTAGTAACTGATATATGGTACAAGACAGAAAAAACATCTAGCCTTCTGTCAAGATTCAAAGATTCTGTATCCAAAAGGTTGGTGGTTTGTGGTCTCTTGCCTGGGACTCCCACCACCCAGATCTCAGTCTGCAGTTCAAAGTACACATTCACACTGAGATAACTGTACTGAATATATTCCTCAACACTTTCACATCAATCAACAGAGACCAGTGCAGAAATTTTAAAGAAAGCTGAAGTTGTGACTGCTCCAGAACCAGAAGCACTATAGTTATTTCAGCACAGCTTTACACCTCAGCAGGGAACTTATATTGGAGCAGAGATCCAGTCAGATGCACTGATGCAGAAACCATAACACTACTCTCTGCACTGCTGCTGCATGGACTTGTGAGCTCCTGTGGTTACTTGCTGAGTTATTTCCACACAGTCACTCTTTGTTCCGCAGCACAAGCAGATCTGAGAATGCCCCCGGTGAGCAACAGAACGGTGGTGCACCCCAACTTTTTCAACAGTACAAAGTGTAACCTCTCTGCTATCGACAGGAGATGGAAGTATTCACAGGTGCTGTAGTCAGTAAAATGTAGAGCTGAACTACACAGTAATTCATCTTGTACAGAAGAATTATCTTGTATGTTTTGGAGAGCAGTAAAGAAACCTAAAAGTCACACAACCTTATTTATATCCAGCAGTGAATCAAATGTCTGACCTAAGGACAACTGAGTGATGTGCTGTAAGGAAACAGCTTAGAATTCATATCTTTGTGCTCAAATGCAGTCTGATTAATTTGCCTGCTTTTTCTTTTTCAATAAGGTAAACAGAGTGACATATCTAGATTATATATGCCACCACAAACTGAGTTATCTCCAGAAAACATTAAACAAGAATATATTTTGTGTTTTGCTTTCACAAAAAAATTCCCTAGCATCTTGCTGGAGATATGACATTTTATACAAAACAAACAGCTGTGATTAAGGGACAAATGGTTTCTGCTTAATTCAATTTTAAGGCTCATCAGTCTTTTTTTTCTCATTAGATGAGTTTTTTTCTCAGCTGAAATTTTCAAGAATAATCAACAAGCACTGTAAAAAAAAAAGAAGTTTTTCTTTCTGTGAGGTTATTACTCTTTATAATTGTGCTTATAAAAGATAAGTATGACTCTAACATCAGAAACATTAGGGAAGCTCCATCTTCCTTCTTTTTTAGAAAACTGTCTGCTCTCTTCACAGTCAATGTATGCAAAATTTATGTAAAAGTGATAAAATATCCCTGAATCCCAAAGTACAGTCTGCAAGTTTATCCAGTGTGATTTGAACTGAGAAAGGCCTTGAGCTTAGCACCACAACTCAGACACTAAGCAGAACTTGCCACCATTTCGGTTCCACATGGACTAAACTCTTGACTTGGACCTTGTATTGAAAAGTCATCAGCTCTAGGCACCAAGTTTGATGTCTTCCCAAGAGTAAAGATACTTGGTTTTAACTTTTTTTAAATTATTTTATTTGTGTTCTACCCATCCTCTTTCCTTATCCTTTCCCATTACCATAGTTTCTTGCTCTCAGTTTTTTGCACCAAACAGTAGATTGAAATCATATCACATTCCTGGAAATATTGGATCAGTTACTGTGAATTCCTAGCCACTCCAACAGACAATATTTATTTCTACTCACTTCTAGACTAAGGAACAAATCATGTAATTATGAAAAAGATACTTTTATGATGGAAAGTAATTTTTTTCTGAACATATCTGGATGTTTCTAGAGACCAATGTTTAAGAAAGAATCATGTGATATTGACTGATATGTAATTCAGTGACCTTCAGGTAAACATAAAACACTTACAATTTTAGGTATATAGAGCGGAAGAAAACATAGCACCATAATGTTCATTTCCTATACAGCAATGAATAGGAATAGTTGGAATACATAGTTGGAATCCATAGTTGAGCATAGTTTAATGCTTTGGTTAAGCAACTTTTATTTATTCATAAGTGACTATTCTAGAAATAGAATTCAAATAGTAACTAACTATGATGCTATAAACTCTTCTGATCAATAGGAACAAAGTAAATGAAAGGATTAAATCTTGAGTGTTACAGCAACCAGTGGGAAGGAGCCAGCTACATTAGCCAGGCACGAAACGGCTATTCTGAAGTTATGTATTTTGGTTGCTATCCAATTGAAATAATGAATCACTGAAAAAGCATACTGGGAAAAAAATGCTTCTATAAAAAGTAAATTAACATCTAGAAAACAGATCTCATAAAAAATAACTACAACAACAGTCCAAAATGAAACAAACAAAAAATACCCCCTCAAACAAACAAAGACCCCCACAAAATAAATTCCCAAAACAACCACCCTATTTTTTCTATTTATCAATCTAATTTACTTATTACAAATCATAATAAATTGCTAAAATTTTTTTTTCTAGGTCTTTTTCATAGAGAATTGTTGATGGTTCAGAACAAAATCTAGCTAAATTCTTACCTTTTTTTGTGATGCGTCTTCTCATTTTCTTTGCATTGCCTGATCAGGAACATCGAGTCTTTATGAGGATAATTTCTTAGTTGAGCACTTCCAGTATGTTGCTGAAACACACGTAGCAAATTCCTTTAGAGAGTAATGTGTTATTAGAAATAGAAGAAAACTCTGGAAAGCAAATTTAAAGCAAGGAGTCCATCTGCTTCAAAGTCTGCCCATAACAATCTACAGCTCTCTGCTAGTTCTCTATTATTCTAGGAGGAAGAGTCTAACCATCAGCCCTGTAAATCAGCATAGTGGTAATGGAGACAATGGAACTCTGCTGATTTATATTGAGGCAGAATCAGGCCCAAAGCTTCTGTAATGTTCTGTTTTGAATCAACAGACAGAAAAATGCAAAGGAGCAGAAAAATACTTTACAATGTAATTTAGCATAAAGAAGAAGACAAAATTTTGAGAAGTATTATGTTCACTGTGTTAGTATTCTTAATATTGGAAACAGCATATAGATACTTGTCTGGGAAAAAAGGAATTTAAAATACCAGGCTCCCATCTAACATGCAGTTCACACATGTCTAACTCATAGTACATAAGTCAAAAACATTTGAGTTACTGAAATCACATGCTGGTGTTACAGCACACAGCTGAATTTTCATCCCAGCTACAACCCCTCATCATCAGTTGATTTCTCTCACCCATCACCAAAACCGTGGTCAGAACTGACTACAATCTGACTGCAATCTTCCATAACAGAGGTGAGAGTCTGAAATGGAGTTATCTGTAGTGTAAAGACACCCTTCACCTCTAAATATGTCAAAACTGGCATAGCCTTATTATTTAGCTTTGCTTGACAGTTCCCATAGAATCGGAGAGGGTCTAAACAATTCTGAAAAAAAAAAAAAAATCATTGACATCCATTTTTTGCATTGTGTCTCTTTAAAATATCTGAATGGGAATGCATATTCCTGCCTTTTCTATAGTCCGTTGCAATCCAGATTATCTAGTTCTAGGAAAGATACTCAGAAGGCTCACATTTTGGACTTAAGAGTTTTGTTTCCAAATTTTGTTACCTGAATCAATGTTCTCATTGCATTTGAGGTAGTCATAGAACAAGAAATATAATTAGATGGTGTCAGCAAAAAAGCATTAGCTAGGCTAAAATATCTTTCTCTTGTGTCTGTATAATTTCATCACAGTAAATAATAGCAACTGATCATTATAGGGGTACTTCCTTAGTAAGGATTGCAATCATGTGTCCTCACTTTCAAGAAATAGCTACCTTTCCTACAATGAGAACAGTTTTTGGTTTCAATTTGTTTGAAAATTCATGTTCACAGTGCCAATCCTTTTTTCTTAGCAGCCTTAGATGGAAGAGTTTCTCTCTTTAGGTCCTGCTTTGTTGTCATGGTTTAGGAATGCTGCTCACCAGTTTAGTGCTCTCACTGAAAAACTCCAAACCATGCTCTGGTTGCTATCTCCTCCCTCCTCTTTCCCATCCCTGTGTGGTGGGATGGAGAAGAGAATTGAAGTGACATAAAGTAAAGATGACAGGTTAAGAACAATTTACTGGAAACAGCAATTATATAAGAAATGAATAGTAACAGCAACAGCAACATTCATAAAAGGGTAGACAAGATGAACGTCTCACACATGAAAAAGACCACCACACAGGAGCCCACAATACACAAGCCATGGTTACACTACCCTGGAAGAGATTCCCTTGCCCTGCCCCTGGCAATGGTGCGCAGTGCTTTAGAAAAACCTCCATGTCCTAGCCATGCCTCTCTTCTGGCTCCTGCAAAAATTAATCCTGTACTGGCCAGAACCAGGACTATTGGCTTATTAAAAAAATCTGTATTACTGAATGTTTCTCCGCTGTTCAGAGGTCAGGGTAAAGCAAGACTCAGTAATAGGACAAAAGAACTTATTTCCTTCTTTTTAAACTTTTTGGGATCTGAATATGGCATGCTTATGATCCTGTTTATGCACATTGGATGTACTTCAGCTTTTCAGATGATAATTTCTAAAGAGAAAGTGTTTTGAGATAAAGAGAATTATAGTGAAAATGTTACCACATTTTAACTTAACCTTACATGACCACATTGTCTCCTTTCTCTCTGTCCTGTACCTCATTCCCAATAAAAAAACTGTTAAAAAAGAAAGAACAAAAGGATATTCAGATATTAGTCTAAATACCTTGTATTATTTAAAATTGTGTGTTATTCTAAAAATATGCATTACATTAATAGTCATAAAAATTTTGCATACAACTGAAAGAATTTTCACCCCAAATAATATATTTTCTATTGCTTTTCAAAGAGATCTATGTGCAGGACAGTATCTTGTACTCTTCTGCCAAATTTGATTTCTTTTGGGGTCTGGTATTTGGTCTATGGATTTTGGCATAATCTCATTTCAATTGCTCTCCAGAGTGTTTATGATATTCGTGTCGCTGAAGTTATTCCAGAAGACTGTGATCAAATCTGAATGTGGATCTCTATACATCCTGCACTTCATTGCCACAGAATATGGATGAGATAGCAAGATTTTAAATGCACGTTGTGGAATAGATCATATCTCCTTTTTAAGATAGGATTCTACCTATAATCTTTATGGGAAAAATCTGCACTGAATAAGTATGAACTCTTTCTCCCTTTGACTAATGCAGAAACCTTCAATTTATGTATAATTCATATCTTGTGGTTTGTTACTCTTCAATGGAAAATTCAATAGGAACATAATTAAAAAGAATAGATATAGTATCATAAAGCTGAAACAAATTTTCAGCTTTAGAAATAATAATATTTTATAAACTTTTATTTTCATGATTTATAATTAAGGCAAGTAGTAGAAATATTAAAGCTTTTTTTTTTTTAAATGAAAAATTAAGTAATTTTCAAAAAAATTACTTCATTAGCTCAAAAAGTGACAATGGTGAACACAAGGAGAAATAACATAATAGAAAAGATTTTGAAAAAGTAAAAGTGAAGCTATCTGGAAAAGTGGAAGAAAAGAATTATTAGTTAAAAAGAGCAATTGCATAAATTATTCCAATAACGTTGCTATAAAAGCCATCAGAGTAGTATCAGTAATATGAACATTTTATGAAGCAGGTGCTACTGAAATGATACTATAAATTGAAAAGAAAGAGTCAAATCATTTGCCAAGTGATTAAAGTGCTGCAATTTATTATACTTTTAATGTAATATTTTTGTGGGATATGAATAAGTTTTACAACATGTAATACAGCAATTTCATTCCTTGTGATCAATACCAACTTAGCTGTAATAGCCTGTTCTAAGATTTATTATCATATTTTGCATCTCATACATAGATAAAGGTAGTTGTGAAAAGAATAATGGAATTGACTTGTTTTAAAAAAATTTAAGAGCTTCAAGTGAGGAAAGAATTTTTGCTTTGGTAAAAGATGCTGTACATTCCCATATAAGGTCCACCTTTAGTGCTTCTTCTCTCTTTCCATGCTAGTTAATAGCAAAATTAAAATTTTATTAATGTATTTATTTATAACCTGAGCTCAGATTTGCAACATTTTGTGCCCCTAGTACCATAAATATATATAACTAAATAGATATATAGAGAGATGTAGATGATGTAGATGAGAAAAAAAGGAAGAAGGAAGGAAGGAAGGAAGGAAGAAAAAGAAAAAGAAAAAGAAAAAGAAAAAGAAAAAGAAAAAGAAAAAGAAAAAGAAAAAGAAAAAAAGAAAGAAAGAAAGAAAGAGAAGGAAAAAGAAAGAGAAAGAATTCCCTGTCACATTAACTTCCATTCTACATCCAGATTTGTTCTGGTATTCCATATTTTAATTCCATCTTATCTCTTATATTCACTGTAAACAGTATCATTGAAAACAGCGTCAGTATAATTTGAAGATGTTGAACATCTCACACAATCAAGCTATAATATGTGATTGGATTGCCACCTTCACTTCTTGTGATTAATATTATACACTACAGAGAGATTTGTTGATTGATATCAGCCAATTTCATCAGAAATTGAGGGTGTTATCTCATAATAATCAGTTCTAGAAAAGAAACAAACCTTAAGAATAAAGGCTGGTAGAGCAAGATTATGGCAAAAAGTGCTTTTTTCTTTTATTTTTTCCTTTTTTGTTGTTTTAGTATCAAGTTTTAAAATACATATATGTTTTTATGAAAGAATCCAGCTTCTATACATGTTGTATAGAAGTTCTGTATTATCTGTGTACCCTATTTAGTTTACAGAAAAGAATAACTTTGAGCAATGATGTTGATTCTTATGTCGTAACAGTTCTTCCAATAAAGTTCAAAAAGGAACTTTTTTCAACATGATTAACAGAATGATGATTGTCCTGGGTTGATGCTAAATTGTATCCCCATTCATCTGTTTCGCTCAGAAATAAGTGTTGTACCTTTAAAATTGGATCTGAGAGTGAAGAAGACACACTGGAATTCCTGAGGCAGTTGTTTTCAAAACATAAAGATAAGGGTCTGCAGTTTTTTTCGGACTCTCACAGCCTGTGCTTTTTAGCAGGGTGTGGACGGCACAAGAGAGCTCTCCTTTGCTTTTTGTTAGTTTTTTTGCTAGCCGAGGCAGAGAAGTTCTCCGAACTGCGTTTTTTTTTCCTCCTTTTCTTGAACTTTTTTTGTTAACCTGCTCTGGACTAAACACCCAAAAGGGCACCAGGAGCTCAGCCCTTGGCCACCGGGCCTGGCCTGGGCCTGGCCTTTCCACCAGAGGAACCGACAGCAGCTAAACCGAGCTACAGCCACGAGAGAGACTTTCTGGCATCTCTGCGGAGCGGCGAGAGGTTTTTGTTGTTCAGGGTTGTTCCTTCGTTTGTTGGGCTGGGGAGTGTTTTATCTGTTAAATAAACAACTTTTTCCACTTTCTACCAAGGAAATTTTTTCCCTATCCCGATTCAGCTAAGGGGAGGGGTGGTCCATTTAGAGGTTTGTTTGTTTTCCTTTCTTCCCCTCTCCCAAATTTGCCCTAAACCAGGACAATGATTAACATATATTTTTCAATTATAGCACTTTTTCCTCTCTAATGAAAACATTTTTTCTATGCAAATGTAAAAGCCACAATATACATTTTCATTGTCAAATCTCTTCAGGTGGACTGCCTGTTTCTACAAGCGAACTAGTAAAGGGCCACTAGGGGTCTTTTAATAGCTAAAAGCAAATAACTGGAAAAAATTGAAGTGTCAGAGAGTTCTAACTTCTAGTAAGAGGCTATGCTGTCATTTTGAACATATATATGTTATCTTCTGCTACTTGAAAAAATACTCAGAAGTAAATTTGCCTTGAGACTGTGTAAGACGTTAACAGCACTGGCATCTCCACACCTAATTTAGGAGAATAATCCCCACTCTCAGTGTAGACAGTGCAGACAGATAAGTCCTTCAGGCATCATTTGGAGTGCAAACTCATAAAAGTATTCACTGCATTGAGCCAACTCATTGCTTAGACTCCATCTGAAATCATTAAAAAGGAGCAAACAGATGGACAGGTTGCATGAAGCAGTCTGGTGTTAAGTTGCTGCTTGTGATCTCTTTCTCTGGTATATAATCAAGAATGACCTATTAGAAATGAGGCATAAGCTTCTGTAAAAGACTAATCTTTCCCTATTTTGTTAACTTCTTAGTTAATTTTTAATTAGTTAATTTTAATTAAGGTTTGGGGTTTTTTTCTCAGCAGCCTGGACCTAGTTATGTTCCACCTATGCATCACAACATTCTTATACTATCTTTTTGTATTGGAAATACTTATTTTAGAAAAGTTATTTTGTTTTTGAAAATAAACTGTGATGTCATGTTCTAGTGGGCTTAAGTACGCAATTGAACATCCCTCAATATGAACTTTGGAACTGAGCATATAAAGCCAGGTTTTAGAAATAGGAGATTGAGTAGTGAATAGGGCAATGTTCTTTCAGTGTGCTGTCTTCTTGTATGTGATATTTTAAGGACATTAAGGCTCACTCCCTCAAGAAAAGTTAAAAGATACTAATTAGCTAAACAGTACTTGACCTATTAATAGATTTATTTTTTTAAGAAACCATCAGTATTCTGGCAAATGTGACTCAAAAAATACACTAGGTATAATATACGGAAAATAATACTTAACTGTTATTCATCGAAACAAAATTCAGAGTGCTTTACAGGAAAGAGAAGTCTCAAGTTTCATTACTCATACAGAGTGCAGAAATTGAGGTATACAGACATAAGGTGACAGCTTCCAAGAAAAAAATATTGTAAATGATGCTGCAAATGCTATCTCAAATCCCTAAACAATGAACTAATGTCTACCTCTTTCCTTGATTTATATTGCCTTCTTGGTAACAAACATATGCATAAAGCATGCATAAAAACCTTAGACTATGTTCCCCCTTTGCCTGTGCTTGTCTGCCCTAAATTTATTAGTGTAGCTTACAGGATAAATCATCAGAGCAGCTTGAGACCTCCAAGACATTTTTTAGAATCTAATTGAAAGTCACAGCACCTTTTGAAAAGAGAAAAAGTAAGGAAGAGAGAAAGAAGAAAAGAAGCAGGGAGATGAGAAAGAGACAAAAATAAATTAACAAATAAAAAAATGTCCCAAAATCCTAATTTTGTTGAGGTTTTCTTCCATTTCTAATTTCCACACCTTAAACCAATCTCTAGCTAAATATTACCTGATGTTCCTGTTTATCTCTAAATTCTTAAATATTTTACCAATTTCGGGACCCTAAATGCCTCAGTCCTTGAGAAAAGAAATTGAAAATCTATTAAGGAAAATGGACTTTCAAAGCACTACACACATTGAATTTCTGACTTTTTCCTGTTTATTGTTTACACATTTTCTCATTAGATTTAAGATCAGAGAGACAGTGGTGTCTAAGTTACTAACACAGTGGCATGTGACTAACATATATATATATATGTGTATATATATATTTATTAATTAATTAATTTAATTTTGTACTTAAACTATCCTGATCATGTTGCATGAATAGTTGCCTGAGAGGTACACATGACCTGAGAGTACAGGACCAGAGGAACATATTTGTAATATATTCAATATAAGCTCTTGCAATTAGACTGTGTGCCTCATCATCATCATATTTATCAACATTAATAGATTATGTTCTTTGTCAACTGAGCTTTTATCACCTAATTAACACAAAGAAATACAAACTAAACAATTGGAACAGACATATATACACAAATAGATAATTCAACTAAGTGCCTATTCCAAATTTGGTATATTTGCTAGTAAAAAATGCCATTTAGCATTTGCAAATTGCACAATGCTTCTCTGTAAGGTGTTTTTCCTGTTTAATTAGTTGATTCCTATAATCAAATTGTTCATCAGAAATAGTCACTCACATTACATTCACTTTTTTTTTTTAATAAGTATGATGAGGGCTGAAAAGGGTATCCCCTTCCAAAAATCACCTCAGCATCACAGCAGGGATGAGAAACATTAAATGAATTCAAAATGTATGGAACAGGGAAAAGGCTTCACACTCTATATCCTTGCTGTCTTTCTTAGGAGGAAGCACTGTAAAGCACAACAATATTCTGTTGTATATACTCCAGTAAAAAGCACAGAGAAACTTCAAGTTTTTTAAATATAATAATACCAGANATTCACAGATCCAGAGGGACCAGTAAAAACCTTCTCCCATGGGAATATGTGGAAGAAATTTCATATGGAATAATCCCTTTGGGAAAGTTTGGTTGCAGTAAGTTGGAGTCTTTTCAGGTAAGAAAGTGTGAAATACTAGGAAAGATGGTAAAAGAGAAAAAATTTTGTCTCTTTAGCCATTTTTGATACATAGTTTTTCCACTATTCCAACTGCAAAACTATTAAAAAAGGTTTTCTGTATTCTATGAGAAGTTTTCATTAACAATCAAACAATTATTTGTTATTTTCTTTAACCTCAGGGGACAAAAATATTAAAAACAGAAAATGTATTATTTTCATGGGACCTATTCCTTATTCCAGAGGATTTATTTCATTATATTCCTGCAAATGAAAAAACATTTTAAGAAAAAGAAACATGCTTTCATGACACTCTCCATCCATTTAAAGTTTGTTTAAAATAATCTTGGACTCTAGAAAAAGTGACGTACTTTTCACATTGAGACTGTGAAACTATTTTGCATAGGGATGAAATCATGTAATGAGTACATCTAGATTTTACCAAGTGACTTTGAGTTCTTGTAGGTTACAGCAGGATAACAGTAATTTTTGTGTTTTCTTTACCTAGTGCTGTTATAAGACTCTGACTAAACTTTCCACTTAGAATCATGGCCACATGAGTGTAGGAGGCCAGGAATTGTGAACACTGTCCTACTGGCATTATTCCAGTTGCTGAAAAAAAGCTTTTTTTCCTCAAATTTAGTCTCTCCAATTGTTTTCTTTTAAATGATCACAAAAGCAACACACTCATGATCTCTGTATCGTACTGTCCAGACAGGATTTTTACAATTCTCTATTTATAGGTATCTCTCAGAATGCTGTTGACAAATGCTAGCTCACTTGGAATGTAACTGCTTATGTATTCACCCAGATAAAAAGGACTCATATCTTTTTAATCTAGCTGCATTGCACTGGCTTCCCATTTGACAGCATATTGATTTTTATTTCTTATTAACTGTCTATTATTGTTTATTAGGTAATGTTCCATCATACCCTTCTTGGCTGATAAACTCTCCTGCCTGTTCATAGTGATCCACTTTAGGCAACCATCTGCTGGCAATAGAATATTAGCATTTTATGGATTAAAATGCTAAGATTATTGATGGAAATGAAAATTCCTAGTTGTACCAGTTTCAAAAAGCAAAGAGAATAACCCATGGCCCATTTGTGGTTAAGCATTTCAACAGTCTATTCTAGGAAGTATTCTGGACCATATATTTCTTAAACATTCAGTAGTTTGTGTAGTTCTATTCCAATAAATACAGAAAACTTGGAGAAATGTCATTCTTATCAAGCACTTCTATTTCCTTTTAGAATTTGTCTATTGAGGTTACTGGAGACATGCATTGTCCTTTTTTCAAGCAGGAAAAATAATGTACAGGAATAGAAATCACTGTGTGACAACCCAACCCTTTGAGCCCTGGAGGCTTTTCTTTTAATTATTACAGTTAAAGTGCACTTCCTCTGGCATTCTAGACACAATATGACCTGGTAATAGCCTTTATTGAGGAAAATGTTTGGCCAGTTATTTTTTGGATGTCTGATACAGTTAACAATGGAAGTACTTTGGCACTTTGCTGAAAGGTGAAAGGAAAGAACCTGGTAAAACTTGAACCTTACAATTATAGAGGGAAGAATAGCACATTATAAAACAAAATTTGCTAGTGCATGGGTTCCTATAGACAACTATGCTAGAATTCTTCTCAATGGCATTAAAGATTTAGGTGACTGTCACACCAAGTAAAAAATTCTAGTCTCTTATTACATATTCTGGAACTGTATGTAATATCATAATATTGAACTTGTCAATAAATAAGTTGACAATGTTGTTGAAGTTGGACAGTCTCTTATCTCTCAATAGTTTTTGTATAGCTATGCTTACTATTTAAAACTTTGTTTGGTCTTTCAGAGATTTTTCCTGTAATTAAATACATTATAATTTTTATACCTTTGTCTTTTGCTGGAGAATGAGATCCTCTTCCCAAAAAAAAACTAATGTTATGCTTCAAGGATAGATTTTAGAGAGAGTGCTACCAGAAAAAATAATTTTATAAGCCAATTTTATCATCATTCATGCAAATTTCCCTGAAAGTTTAAGAAATACATTCATTAATTAACCTCCAATATACAAAGAGAACATGAAGAGAATAGTCAGGGAAAAGATTCAAACAGTACATAAAGCAGCATAGTTTTTCTGAATCACTCAAGGATTCACCTAGCTAGATTGCAAAAATGTAGTGAATTGTTTATTTGATGGAAAGAACAGAGGAAGAAGTTGACTTTTATTCTTCTCTTATTCTATTATCCCATTCCACATCTGTCTCACTGGTGGAAAACCAGAAAACCCTTATTTTTCTGTACTGGAGTCATGCTGATTTTACATATACTGATTTTACATATACTGATTTTACACCCTGCAAGAGACACAATTGTTCTTGAAAAATGCAGAGAGGCACTTATAAAATCCAGATAGTTGCATGCAAATGCCTGATGACATTATGTCTTAGGAAAAAGAAGTTGAAAATTTGGAAGTATGGGGTCTTGTACCCATGGAGGAATAGCCAAAGGTGCAAGTACCTGCTGGAAAGCTGCTCTGTGAAGAAGCACTTGGGAGTCCTGGTGGACAACAAGCTGTCCATGAGCTACCAGTGTGCCCTTGTGCCAGAAAGGCAAATGGGATCTTGGGTTTCCTTGGGAAGAGTGTAGCCAGCAGCTTGAGGAAGGTTATCAATCCTCCTCCTCCACTCAGCCCAGGTGAGGCTGCATCTGGAGTGCTGTGTACAGTTTTGGGGTCCTCTGTTCAAGAGAAAAAAAGAGAACTAGTAAAGAGTACCAAGTGAAGTTTTAAAGATGATTAAGAGATTGGAACATCTCTATTGTGAGGAAAGACTGAGAGAGTTGGGCCTATTGGGCCTTGAGAGCAGATGTCTGGGAGGGAACTTCACCAATGTCTCTAAATATCTGAAGGAAGGGTGTCAAGATGAAGCCCATCCCTCCAGGGTGGTGCCCAGCAACAGGACAAAGGGTACTGGCACAAACTGAAACACTGAACTGCAATATGAGGAAAAACTTCTTTATATTAAGAGTGGCTGAGAACTGGAACAGACTGCCCAGAGATAATAGTCGCTTTATCTTGAGGTATTCAAATCCTGCCTGGACACTATCCCGTGCAACCTGTTGCAGAACCTGCTTTAGCAGGGGATTGAACTCAGTGAGCTTCAGAGTATTCCCACCTTCTAATATCCACCATTCTGTGACTGTGAAATATAGAAATAACGACACTGAAGTTAGGTGGTACAAAATAGTAAATACAAAAATCCTCAGTAGAAAGACAGATTTCTTATCAAAAGTCAGGGGCCCCTCTCTAGAGATTAAGCACTCTCTTTGTAGAAAATAAAGTGAACAACTATGTAAAAAAAAACAAAAAACTTCTAGCTTTTCTGCAAATACATTGATACCCAAGACACTTTCTAACTTCCACATAACCCAGTATGGCTCATTATTGCTTTACTGTGGCATTCGCTCATCTGCTTGCAAATTGAATCTTTGTACATCCAAAGGCCTTTAGAGTATGCATGTCCATGATATTTTCCTGGGAAAAGGAAATATCATTTTATATCACATAAGTATTATTAATATTTTTTCTATCACAAGTTGGTTGTCCTTCTATTTCCACTTTCCATAAGAGAAATTAAAAACATTTAGAAAGCTTTACATTACCTGCAGATCTGAACTTAATGTGGATACAAACACAGTTTTGTTCTTATGGGAAACCCATTTATATGGAAAACTGATATGCGGAGATTAGTTTCTGTAGGAAAGTGATTTTGGGTGCAACCTCTCTGGTATTCTAAGTACAGTGTACAACAGCTTTGTCAGACCCTTCTCAAACATACAAAAGGCTCATGGGTAGCTCCTGATTTCCAGTAATGTATTGACTCAGTGAATCCATTCTGGAAGTAATTTTCAGAGTGCATTTGTTCCAAGAAAATTAAAAGCAGATTACTGCATTTGAGATAAGTCCTGTGATACTGCTTTTGGCATTTTGATGAATGTAATCCAAAACTTCCCCTTGAAATCCTTTTTTACCTGACACAGACACACCTGTACAGTTAAAGCATATCCCAGGAATAATTCTTGAATGCAAGCATCATAAGGGAATAAATGTTGTTTAAATAAAAACATTCAAAAATTCAAGTTAGTATTTAGAGAATATATTTTCCATTATTCATTCAGTTCAAGTTGCTATTTTTTATATTCCCTTTGAAAATTTATTTACTGAAGAATCGTTCCCTGATGCTGTGAGTCGGAGCAATTAAATTGTTGTCCTTTAACAAAGGGGCCTTATTGGGAGCCTGCCTGTTCAATTTTTCTCTCCATTTTTATGACTTGATTTGAGGGAGGCTTATTTTGGCTTTTTGATATCTGTCTATATTTCATTCCTACATTATTGTTTGGCTTTTGGTTCAAGGGCCTTATGTCCTCAGCATATGACTCTTTCTGGCAAATAGCTGCTTCAATGTCAGAATTATTGCTTAAAACTTAGGAACTGCTGTAATGGATTAAACAAGTCATTTTTCTAAGCAGGTCAGTTCTGCTGGTCTCATATTAATATTGCTGAAAGAAGTAGGTGTTCAGAATTCAAACATGTCTGAATTCAAATCTGTCATGACTGATATTTTGCATAGCAAAAGTAAAAATAAAAAGCATTAAACTATTGTCTTTTAGGCTCAAAAATAACCATTTATAACAGTTCTCTCAAACTAGCCCTGTAAAGCAGTGAGGCTATATGGAATGTACATTCATTTTTTGACGATTATTTTTTGACTTTTTCTGGTAATGGAGTTCAAGGAAAAAATGCAGACACATCTTCAAGGAGCACCACAGCATCCAGGGAACACCTAGAAGAGGATATGCACTTATATGTCACATTTATTAAAAGAACAGAATAAGAGAAAAGGAAAGCAATCTTGGAACATTCTATTCCTCTATTCCCTGTAAATTTAAGAAAATAGTTTTGGTTCTTTTTCTGTTCCTTTATTTTCTTTTTTTTTAATTCTTCCTTAAATACTATCTTTGTTTTGTTTTTTTTTTTTGTTTGGGTTTTTTTTGTTTTTTATCCAAAAGAAGTGGGGTAGGGCCTATCTAAATTAACTGCAGATATGTTTGGCACCAAGACAAATAAAAAACTGAAAAAAAAACAAACCCGGAAACAAACACCAAACTTTGCACATTGTACTGAGACACTCGGCTCATGACTCTTTACTTATGGCTAAAATCTTAACATTGAAAACAGCCCAGTAAAACATGATACAGCATATTCCAATTTTTTTTTTTCTGGTTGCCAAATTAACTGTTGAATAACAAAAAACATATATCAGTACTTAACAGATGACGGTTCTAGTTAAATTTGCTACAGTGTTTGTTGCGCGTTTTATTCTATTGTCTATTATCAGTGGATATTTGGACTACAGGCCTTCACACAGTGCATCTCTGCTCTTTGATGAATTATACCGTTTTTAGGGATTTTTTTTTTAAATTATGATAGCTTATCAACCTTTTTGGAGGAAAAAGATTCACTGGAAGCAAAGATACTTTAAGGTTTATTTCACAGTTGGGAAACAAACAGCGCCCTGCCTCTGTCACTCTCCCCATATCTCTGTTTTGCACTCACCTGATCCGTTTACATTTAAAACATGACAAACAAGCCATAGATATGATTCCAACAAGGAAATAATGATATTCTAATAAAGTTCTATCATATTCCCACTGAAGCAGTGAAAAGACTCCCAGTGACATCAGTACAAATTGAGCTGGATCCCCAGAAACTTCTTCCCTGCATTTACACTCAGCAAACAATGAAGAGGATTATCTATAATTTAGATGCAGAGGAATTGTAAAAAAGTACTATATATTTGAAGACATAATAGATACCTGATAAAGGCTTCACTTTTATAAGTCTCTGAGTTTCAGCCTTCTTTTTAAAGAAAGGACTATTTCTCCTTTTGTTTCTTCTCTTATGAGTAGAATCTTGAAAAAGTGATGCAGATCACTGAAATAACCAGTTTGGTCTTCTTTACGTCATATTTATACTTTTATAAGAGAGTTGTTGCACTACCAGATAAGAAGGGGTACAGCCAGTCACATGAACAGCAATAGATAGAGTGAGACACTCTCATTTAGTTTGTTTAGTTAATTCAGTTATCTTTTTCTGACTTGATTATAAAGAAGTACTTTTTCTGATAAATTACACAAACTCAAGTTCAGTGTGGCCTCCTACTGTAACTGATGGATTAATACTACTAGTTTGGCCCAGCTGATTATGCTGCTTCTATTTTTACAGAGATCTTTATGTATATCCAGAGAATTAAGCTATTGGTTTGTGTACATATACTGTGTATATATTAGAAAGCCTAAGATGTTTGCTCTGAAGTATTTTATAGCATTTTGCAAAGGGAAAGATAATTTTTCTCATTTTTATTCTGAGTTTTCTGAAAATGTTGGGCACTGTTCTGGAGACTTCTCCAATTGTCTTCTGTGAGAGCTAGAAAGTCTTCAGGGTATCTCAGAAAAAAATAAGAACACGTGTAAACATTTTAAAGTTGTTTGCCCTTCCCCTTACAGCAAAATAAGGATAAATGTTTGTCTATTCCTGCATATTTTTCATTCTCCTCAATTCTTTCCTCTCCTCCTCACCACCATTTTTCCAAAGTTTCTCACTTTTATTCCTGAAGATATTATTTTATAAACTCATTCCCAATTACTTTCAGAAAATACCTGCAAAAGACTTTAGGTTCCTGTTTGTTTCCATGTCCTAATCATTAATTTCAACAAAATATGGCCTGCAGTTTGACTCTTCCACACAGCTTACAACATATTTTTTTATAAATTTGGAACAACTTCCAGCAAGCAAAAGTACATACCTCATGAGATATACTAGTCATACAGAGCCTTGTCTGTGGAACAACTTCAACAATTTGTCAAGCTATTTATCTAGGTGAAATCAACCAGCACAACATTTCATACTGACACTGATATAATTGCCTGAACTTGAAAGTTAGGATCCACTTTTTTATTTACAAATGCACCATATATGAAATATATAATGAACAAAAAGTATATAATTAAAAAAATCTATCGTTAATTTAGCCATTGAGTGATGGCCACATGCACTAGAATATGAGTGCTCAAGGCTTGATGGTGTCACAGGATACAAAAACACCTACATCACAGATTTTATTTATTCAAATACATTTGGTAAAATAAAAAAATGTAATATTTTACTGTTGCTCTCCTCTGTGTAGTCCCTTTTTTGGAGGATAATTGTTAAAGACATAAAAAATCTTTAACTATTTCTGCTTGGTTCTCTTAACCACTAATTAAGGGAGGATTGCAACATATGCATAAACACTAAATATGCAAATTATTCTAAGTTTTGTTCTTTATAATGAGAAATTCGGAACAGAGTAATTCAGATTAATTTACAGATATAACATCAAAAATATTTCTTCCTTTGATGGTAGCAATAGTACACAACTTCACTTCAGGCCTTGATTAGAGCTCATCTCATTAAATGTAGTACAGAACACATGAAATATCTGTTGCGAGGACCTGCTAATTTACAAACTAAAGAACAAATCCTTGAGGAAGAAAAAAACTTACTTCCACTGAAGCAGATGTGACTTGTGGATGTTACAATGACAATGACAATGAGCTCCTTTTCTCCATTAATGTGTCTGTGAATCAAAAAATTATAAGCCAATTTTCTGAGCATTTAATTTTACCATTTTTCTACTAAAATAAAAGGAGGAAAGTTTTCAATGTGTTCCATGCATTCACATAGTAGGCTGATACTGACTGTAAATATTGTAGTAGCAGAATCTGTAGGATGGGGATTCCTTGTTGATATCTTCCCCAGACTGAGAGATGCTTATTATTTCAATCTCATCAAATCAGTTATTATATCAGAACTGTGATTTAGGTGTATGATTAGGTGAAGGAAAAATAAAAGCATTATCCTTCTACTGTCATATATCAGTAGTTTTCAAGGGAAGTAACCCACTACTGATCTAAGAAAAGGCAAGTCTTCTTCATGAGGAATATTTTATTTTCTCACATATAATAGAGGTAGATAAAACTCCTTTATCTGTGTAGCATATACCTTCTTAGAATAGTCATTAGCTCCTGTGTTATTAGATTGGATAAGAGGATTTTTAGTTATTTTTAGTGAATTTTGAATGACAAAGCTTGTGCTTATGATTTTTTTGTTTGATTGATTTAATGTATTTGAAACAGACTAGGCTATACCAATCATCTATATACATAAGAATTTGCAGAATATAATATAATGTAGGATATTATATAACAACCATCTATATACATGGTATTTTGCAGAATATGTGAATGTTCATCATTTTGCCACACTGACATTCTGCTACATCAAAAAAGATCCCTATTCAGCTTTAAAGAAATAATTGTGTTATAAAAATCAGTCTGGAGAACTGTTCTGTTAAATAATGAGCCTTATCATATTTATGTACATTTAGAAGCTAACATTTTACACCCACATGCCTATAAAAATGCATAACTCAAATTTTGCTAAAAATTCTGACTGAAATTTGAAGGGTAGAATAGGCTCAATATTGTTGATTCTCCTCACCATTTTGCTAGCTATAGTAATCTAACTTCTGTAGATGAAATGAAAAGAATTAATAGATATGGCACCTTGTCTACAAAAAAGAAACAAAGAATAAAACCAAAATATACTTGTAAACTGATCCTTATAATAAAATATAATCTCACATGAAACATACCAGAAACAACAGGAATTTTATTTTCTATTCTCCATACCAACCATGTTCACAATGAACAGTGAGCACTGCTCTGCAATTCTGAAAAATCATTCAGTACTTTCTGTAGAAGTTTAGAAGAAATAAAAAAGAAATTCCAAATTGCAAAGAAGAACACTGTTGATGTAAAAAAAAATTCTGGGATATAAAACCCAGATTTGTTTCTGATTTAAAAGGATTCTAAAATCTTTTGATGGCTGGCCAGTACATGTATGATATCTTTTCAGAGGCTTGTGCTCTCATTACCCAACAACGTAGTTCATACCAGTTTTTCACAAAAGCCTCCAAATACAATTGTTCCATGGACTATACCAACAGCAAATGAGTGCAGACTGAAACTGGAAATTTAGTCATCAAAATTAATCATTCATAAATCAGACTTTAATACAAGCTAGGATAGAGAGGCTACTCCTTTTCAATACACTTAGAAATAAATTCAAAATATTTGCTTTTATAAAATATTCCACTATTAAAATAGCGCTTTTTGGCAGAAGAGACTTTTTTGTGACAACAAACAAGACTCTGGCATATGATTTCTTTGAAAGACCTTGAACAAGGTCTGACAATAAGGAAAGTTGAAATAACAAGTCAGCCTGTTTGTCTTTTGTAAACGATGTCATTCTTATGCTCAATTTTCTAATGAATAAACTTTTTTCATATATTTATGGGTTATATTCACAGTTGCAAAATACCATTGTTCCTACACTTACACTAGCTTCAGCACTAGGGGAACAGAACCAATTCATTGCATAATAGTTCCAAATTATCTATGTGTGTCAACCTCATTCTTACTTAACTCAGAGGCGATTCACTGTTGTTTTAACTAATCAGTATATTTTACTGAAATATTAGAAATTCAAGTTGAATTTGATTATGTATGTGATGTATCATTTCTTAAAAAGTAAACCAGGGAAAATGACATAGTTGTTCTTAAAAAAATACTAAACTGTAAATCTGTGATTCAAAAGAAGCAAAATAAATAGTGCTGAGAACAACAAAAAAAAAAAGAAAAAGGAAATACAAATTTGAAGGCTGTTTATTTAGTTTGTTCAGGTGGTTTGTTCAGGCTGCCTGAGCTTTTCCAGTTTTGCTGAATATAGATTCTGTCCTAGACTGCAGAATTCATTAATGGGTCTTGTAATCCTCTGACTGCCTTTCTGAAAACACAGTGTTTGCAAAAATGTTCACTGCTTGCTACCAACCATGGGTGCATTTATGCTACATTTCAGCTCAGGAAAGGACATTTCAGTGTCAGAAGGACGCTCCTAATGCCGAGTTCCGAAATGCCACCACTGGACACACCTCAGCTGACCTTTCAAAGCACACACTGTATTTACTTCCTGTGAAACTAAACCTGGAGATTCTCTCCAGGAGCACAACTAATGGGCTACAGCCACTAAAATCACTGGTCTGCAGGACCAGTCTAATACAAGCTCAAAGTACACTCTCTAGAGGTGCCTGCTGTTGGTATTCTATTTCCCATCTGCTTCTGCTGAGCTTCAGTGCTGGCCTTGAAGAATTTGCTTAGAGCTTGCTGAATCATTTTGAAATTAAGGAGAACAAAACTCAAAGCATGAACAGTTTTCTCCCCATTAGTTATACAGATTATGAAAGCAAGGCTCATGTTCTGCCCGTCTGTCCCATCTTCCTATTTGCATTAATATGAATTAAACAACCATCTAAAGACACTTTATTTTTCTACTTCTATTTCTTACCTACCTTTTAACTTTTTTGCTTATCAGCTGCAGTGATGGGCAGTTAAGTGACCTTTCAACTGCATGTGCTGCAGATTGATGGTGTGTTCAGTTCAAACACAGATAAGCACAGCTTGAAAAAAGAATCAATTGATAGCTGCAACAAAACCTGTGGCAATCAGATGAATAGACTATCATCCCTCTAAGGAAAAAATTTGTGTCAACTGACACAAAAAACACAATATTAAATTTACGAAACTTATTTTTAAAATAATCAGCTTTTCAAACAAAAAAATCAGTTTCTCTACTCACTCCTGGTATTTTTTTTACCCACTAAAGCATATTAAACTATTTCAATGCACAAATTAGTTTATTATAGCAATTATAATTCATTAGATATCTTAATTCACAGAAAAATTACTGAAGACTTTGTTCAGGTTTATTCATTCTGAGAGGTGTCAGTAACATTGCCAAGATCATAATAAGTAATAGTGAAGAGAGTGACAATCCCAAATTAAAAATATTTAAATCAACTAAAATAAGAAAAATATGGACAAAATTTTCCTTAAATAGGTAACAAGGTCAGTGCCCCAATTTGTCACCTCAGAGAGAAGCACCACAGGTACCAAGGCCACTGGAGTAGTCTGGCCCTGTCCATACTGCCTGGTCTCCTCCTGGTACCACTCCTTCTGTAGTGCTTGAACTGAACTCTAACTTGGGATGTGGGGTTTCCAGTTCAAGAGCCATCATAAGAGGACCTTATTTTAGCCCTCCAGAGTAGAATTTGTGGTCTGGTATGGGCACTGTGGGTAGACATTTGAGGACATGGAAGACTTGGTGAAGGGGAGAGGGTGGAATGTGGTTCAATTATATGGCTGATTTTCCTGTAGGTATGACACAGATTACAATGGAACTTACATTTTAAAAAAACAAAAACAAAAACAAAACAAAACAAAATAAACTCTAGAGCAATTTTCTAATATAAATGATGGGGACAAGAAAATAAGTAGATTTTAAAATAAAATTAAAGATATAGAGAAGAAAAACTTGCATGCAGTTGTTATATGTAAAATATTGTATAAAATAATATAAACATGAATAT
>VZTB01017961.1:44254-56754 GCA_013397245.1 Thryothorus ludovicianus | reverse complement strand
TTTGATGACAACCAGCATGAGGCTTGTTTCGCTTATTCTGTCAAAGATTTCGCACGCCAGTCAATATGAGATGATAAATGGTCACTTAAAATTGATCATAATTAATTAAACGTTGATCATGGTGCTGAACTCCACTAATGACTTGCAGTGGATGCCAAGTATTTTTGGCTATACTTTTACATGCCATTATTTTGAGTATCCTGAGAACATTCATCAGAATGACAACTGTTTCTGTGCTAATATATAGAATAATAGATGAGATACAGCGAAATCATTCTCTTGAAGGGTTGTGATGACATCATATTCCCCAAAAAACCCCAGAGCTCATATGATTTATTACATTGAATGTATTCAGATGAAGATATTTTCATGTTTTGCTGAAGCTCATTCATTTATTTAAACAATATATGGAGCTGTGACTTTGAAACTTTCACAGAGGCATGGCAGAACTCTCTGCCTTGTCTTAACATGCAACTAATTATGGATGTGAGCAAAATTCAGGGGGGTATGGAGGATTTTTGTAGACTCCAGCATTATTTGTTGGCATTGTCAGTAATAATATATTATATGACTGGACAGTATTATTCCCCCAGTATGCCCTGATAATATACGACTCAAATCACTTCCCTCCCTGTAGTGCATTTGTCTAATGTGATTTTGTTGGAGTTTTTAACATATTTGCCATGCAGTGTACAGACTATTGTCCTGACCTTAATGAATTATTATGAGCTGAAAGCCCGTTTGTAGTGTTTCTCATAACTCCCATGGTAGTATTTAGAGGGGAAAGTCCCTTATGAAACAAATACAGTGGTTCCTTCATCCCCTCACTCTTTTCCTTGGCCTCTGGACTTTACATTTGAAGAAAAAAATGTTGTCTTTACATAGTTTATTTAATCTCTAAAGTCTTCCAGTATGTTTTCCCCTTCCTTATATACAGAAGTTCATTTTCTTGATGAGAATAAACTCAGAGAGAAAGTAAAGTTGTTGAGTTTTAAAGTCTTAAAGAAATACTGTCTCTTACCTCATAAAAGTGGGGTCAAATTTTTCCACTGCTATTTTGAAAAAATTTGTGTGACAGTTTCAAGGTGATGTTAGACCATATGAAAATCACAGGGTTCTGTAGATGCTGACATGAAATTTCATTAAAGTATATTTACCCAAATGAGGCTGAGAAAACTGCAGAAACTGCATGTTTGTGCCTCCTACTCTTAGCATAATGTCCACAGAACCAATTGTGCATAAAATCTGTAAAGTCCATTCCCACAAAGATATTGAAATACTTCATTGACATTCCAGATAGTTCTCCTAGAAAAACCGTTGCACCTTGAGCATCCTTCACCATATATATTACCTGTGGGCTTGTTTTCTGCAGAGTTCAGGAGAAGTCACCTTTGTGGGTCTCTGCCTAGTCTCATTTTCGGAAAGAATCTTGTGTATGTGAGAGCTTGCTGGCTTATTGAATAGCTAAATTTTCAAATATATTCAGATAGCTGCACATAGACATACTGGTGTTCCCTCTGTAAGTCCTAAAGATGTTATGGAGGATGTATGCCTAGCTCATAACCATATTTTTGTAAATCCTTCTTTATCTGTAACCAGATAGACTTTTTATTTAAATTAAGCCTTGATCAGCTCTGGAAAAAATTAAAAAAAACTCAACAGAGTAATTCCTAGAAAATCTGTGTCAAATAAAATTTGTTAAAACAGTCACCCCAGGCCCAGGCTGCAAGACCCAAAATAATACCTCACCTGAGTAATCATCTTTCCTAATTTACAGCATGGTGAATCTAGGAAAAAATGCTAGATTAGACAGAGGGATTTTTCTTAAATTTGCAAAAAAATGCAAGTACATTAAAAAAATCACAGGCCTGGAACAAAAGTAAAATTCTGAATTACAGAGGATGAGTTACAAATATGTGAGAACTTATGTCATACATCATGCATCCAAACAAGTTTAAATAATATGATGCCAAAGTTCTTTTAAAGCCAAATATATTTGTTTTCAATTGAATAATAATCCTTTTCTAATGATATAATTAATGCATTACATTAAAAGGAAATATTCATACATAATCAAGGAGAGAAAACTGAAAAATAATTTAGATGTCATTATAAATGTGAAAGTACATTTACCTTCACTTCTATTAATGGACATAAAAAATTAAGTTCTAATTTATTACTACACAAATAAAGAAAATTAACCCATCAATATATTCAATTAAGGTATCAGTCTTTGTTCCATTATGAAAAAAATTAGACGAGTGCTCTTTTAGGAGGCATAAATGACTGAAATAGGTTTTCTCTCTTCCATCTTCTTAAATCAATCTTAGTTCTCGCTGACATTTGAAATTTTTCTTCCCACAACACTCAAACAAATCAAGTGAAAAGTGAAAATTTCACAGGTAAACTAAAACCAAATAAAAAAGATAATAAAAATCCTATTTCATTCGGATAAAAAATGCTCTACTCTACAAGATAAATAGTGCCAGCCCATCTAATTAAATCAAGGTACAACTTGTCTCTTTGGAAGTTTTTTCACCCACTTCAGTACAACTAGGATTTCATGAGCTGTCTATAAAAAACAATGTATGCTCTTGTTTTGTAGACATTTAAAAAAAAAATCTCTTTAAGTATGAAAAAGCAATCTCTTAGGCCGCCAATCTAAAACAGTTAAATTTAACAACTGACCAGAAGGGCCTGTCATCCCATTTCAACTCACCATATTTTAACTAATCTTGTTTAATTTCTTTGATAAGCTTAAAAAACTCCAAATTTCATCGGATAAAGTTACATTATAACATCAAGGTATCTGGTAAAGTTGTAATCTAAGACATGGCTGTTCTATTGTGGAAATGCAATATAACATATTGGGTAAAATACTATTCAATTTCAAAGGAAAAAGGTAGTTAGGACAAAGCACTGGCCAATCTATATGAAGCAATGTTTTTTGGTGCCTCCTGAGAGACATGACAGCTATTAAAAAAAAGGAAAAAAAGCAGATGGGGATGACATACTCATACTTCTGCAGGATGAGATCTTGGATGGCAAAACCTTGTGTTCCTTGTGTTGAACAACTTCCAAGATATCAGAAGTGACACATCCTAATAGCAAAGGAGGATTTCAGTTGTTTGGGTCTCTAGTAATAACTCTGATCTCTCTTGTACTCCTCTGATACAACTCCTTCTTATAAGTTATCAGGTTGAATATTTAATCTACTGTTACTTGCTCATGTTGTAGCACAAAGACTTCTGTTTAGTCACTAACTGAGCTTGGGGTTACCTCTCTGGAATGAAGGCATTTTCTGCAAGGACCATAGCTCCCTTCTTCCCATGCTCATAAGTCCCACTGCTCCTCTCCCTCCTGTATATCAAACCAGCCTGTGCACAGTCACACTGTCAGAGATTCCTCTGCTATTTACATTCATAAGGGAATAGAGGAATGGTTTCATTTCTGCTGCTGAGTTTGCCTATGCTTCTAGGCATTTGATTGTCTAACTGCAAAAATTTAATCCTCTTGATCCTGTCCTTTGTAACAAGCCCAAGAGGAGGAACATTTTTCTGATTACAGAGGGCAATCACTGGAGGTGAAATCCCTGGCCTTGTTGAAATCAATGGTAAAATTCCATCAACTGACTTGTTCATCCTCTAAATCCTCTTTAATCCTCTGTAGGACCAGATCAAACTCAATCTTTTAAACTGTACCCAGAAAAAAAGGGAAAGTTAGTGCAAATATTAGAGCATTTTAAAATTAATTTCCTCTTCCTCCTTCTACCTGACAGATGAACAGCCACTGCCTAAATGTTTTGTAAATTCAGCTTTTGACTCCTCTTTTTGTTACCCTCTTCAAAGTACCTTGCAATATTCTAAATCCCAAGCCAAAAAGGTCTGGTTCATTGTCAAACTGTCCTGAAAAGAGAAAAACATGCATTTTATTAGATATTTCATAAGAAAAAAAAATTCCAACAAAGCAAAAACAATTTACCACTTTAAGCTCCAACTCCATATGAGGCCTGCTGAAAATTATATTCTCTGGCTCCGAGGACAAAGAAATTATTTAATAAATGGGACAAAAATACCTATCTTTATATACTTCCCTGGTGTCACTATCTTCACTTGTCTCCTGTTTCTCAATTAATCATCCTTCAGTTAAGCACAGTCTAAGCTTTGGTTGGTCACTGAGGAAAAACTTTAAGTGAATGGACTCAACCTGAAATATGAATTAAAAACTTGTTGTTACCTCATTTCTTCAACCCAAGCCACACATCTGTGGATCTTGAGGCTACTCATAAAATTAAGAAGCAAGGGATGAACAACTTTTACAGAAATCTTTTACTTTTAATCTTTAATCTTTTTTTTTGTTACCAATTGAAACACAGTACATATCTAATTTGAATTGTATAGATGCTATTTTGGCTGCACACAATTTTATGTGTGCTTCTGTAGTTTGGCTAAATATGCACAACAGCAGGATGATAATGCTATGAAAAATTAAGTACATAATTCTCATCTATCCTGCAATATCTGACACACTTCTATGGTAGCTACAACTTACAGTTTTACATTTAAATCATAGTACAGGAATTGTGATTTTTGACATTACCTCAGCATGAGTGACATCATGATTTAATGCTGTGGGTTGATTCTGTCTTGATTTAGGGCTTTCTGTTTAGAATTTTTAAAAATATTTTTAGATGGTTCATTTTTAAATAATTAATATCATTAGTCCCTTCCTACAGCCTCAAATGTAATGATGCTTTTCTAAAAGGGAAAAGCACAGCTAATAAGTGTGCTGTTTTCAATAGCATTCACCCACTCCCCCAGAGCAGAAAGCCATTGAAAAATGTACTTGTTGCTTAACTTCATCTTTATTCTGGCTGCATTATAAATATTTAATTTGTTGGCTAGTGTTTTCTTGTGCCAATATTTGGTGTTGGAGAAATATTTAGAAAATCACCTCTCATTATATGTGGACTGTGGTTGGCTTCACAGTCTCAAACAACTGAGATCAGAAGCAGAATGCACCAAGAGATTAGGTGAAAAGTCATGAGGCATCCTCCTGCATCTCACTGTTCAAACTTTAATCACCTCTCAGAGAAATAAATAATAAGGCAAGAGTTGGCTGAGATTTGAATTTGACAAGGGAGATTTGAATGACAAGGTGCTGCAACTTGAATGACACGGGGTTAGGAAAATGTCAGATTCCACCCGTATATCACTCCATCAAACAGCCATCTATCCTTTCCAGCTGGAGCCTTTCAAGTTGAAATAGATCTGAACCGAAATCTCACAAAGGTCAAAGCTAACCAAATTGGAGTTACTTTATTCCAGGTACAGATATTAAATGCTTGGTTTCCCATTATATGGTTGTGTTGACTCTGTAGACAAAGACAAGTGCACTGATTTCAGAAGAGTTTGATTCACCTGACTTTCGTTAGCGCTCTTTCTGAATCACACTGGTATACTCCACTACCTATTTTCATTTTCAGATTTTTTAAAATTTGTAATTACAACTTTTGATATTTCAGAACAACCAGAGAAATATGTAAATCAATTTTGCTTTTTGTAAAAGGCTCTATTTCTAGATGTAAGACATCAATTTTTCAGCGGCAAGGAAACAAAGAATAAAGTTAAAAACATTAAGTGAGTATCTTGATTTTTGTTTCTTCTGTTCAGAGTCAGAATCTAC
Source organism: Thryothorus ludovicianus (assembly GCA_013397245.1). Taxonomy (NCBI): domain Eukaryota; kingdom Metazoa; phylum Chordata; class Aves; order Passeriformes; family Certhiidae; genus Thryothorus; species Thryothorus ludovicianus. Next base: position 51,069 of record VZTB01017961.1, on the reverse strand, counting down.
TCACAGAAAAGTAGGAGTTCTAGGTTTCTTCTTTTCCTTTAAAATATTTAAAGAACAATTTTTCTTTTTAAAAAAATGAACAAAATAAAACACCGAGGGAAGCTGTATCCCTTTAAAGGATTGGAAAGAGCCACCTCTGGCTTTTTCCTCACCGTATTTGGATTAATGTGACTTTTGTCACTTTCATACTGACTTCAGGGTTTTTGTACTTCAGCAGTGTGCATGAAAGGTAGGGGAAAGCCAAGACCTTGACTTACAAACTACTCTACTGAGATGCATCTGATTCCTTTAATGTGCAAGTAGCCAATGAAAATCAGTGGACTTATGTGTCTATAAAACTGGTATAAGGGTGAAGAAATTTGACCCTATACAGAGTGATCCCAGTGTAACAGGAACAGATAGCTCAATTCTTATTTGGACCTCCTCCTCACTGAGTGCTAACTACACTTACTTTTCAAAACTTTTCAAACTTCTAAAATGAGACTGATTGTGCAAAATAATAAAGTAGCAATTGCATCATGTTTAAAATAAAATAGTTCTTGCACTTTGGAATTAGCAAAACCCAGACATACTGATTTAAAATGGAACTCACGCTTTTTCCCTTTTGCTCTTTCTCTCTTAATCAGAAGTCAATGGGGGGTTGGAAACTCATTTCTTGGGCCACAGGAGGAGAAAGAGTGAAGAAGAGGTGAATAGAACATGCTTGCAGAGTTTGAAATAATGTGGGTTTATGATGACAGCACTGCTTTTGGGCTCTGTAGGAACATAAAGTTGTTGCTTTCTGTTCAAGTGCAAAATTTAAGCTTGACTGCAAAATACTAAAGTTACATCTAAAAGATGAGATCTCAGAACTCTTCAATGTCAAGTTCAGATGCTCACATTGCCTACATGCTGGACATAGACTAAGATATACTGCCCCATCTCCTCTGTGTCCTGGCATGTGCAGGAAGGAAACCTGGATGCAGAAGAGAGCTGCACTATGCACTCACGTAAAACCGTATGCAGAGCCAGAGTGACCAGGATCTTGGGATATGCCCAAAAGTGCCCCCACTGTCCCCTCCCACTCCCTGCTCCATGCTGGAGTGTTTTCTTTGGTGATGTTTTTGATTTTCTGTTCCTGTTCCTCTCTAGGAGCCAAGAAAACTAAACTACACTATAAGAGTGATGCTTCTGGCGGTATAGTCCTCCCAGCTCATAAACTGTCCTGACAAGCGCTCATCCTTTTTTATGCTTCTAAGTAATATGAAGAAGATGACTGCAAGAACAGTTTTATAGAACTTCTACTATTTGTTTGGACACTACTCCAAATCTGTTGAGCTATTAATGCCTTTGCATTTGGAAGTGATCAACTTCTATAAAATTCAGTTTACACTTGTTTTAGCCACAATGTTTAATGTGTGACTGGAAAATCATTTGAAATTTCAAAGGGCTTAATAAAGAAAAATATTTTGCTATTGTATCTAAAGTGAAATAATGTAAGAGAATAAAATAACCTTATTTGACAATGAGATTATTATATATCAGAATAACAGCATTATGATGTGGAAACTATCTAAATGAGTTACAGCATTGATAGTAGAATATGGAGAGGACTTCAACTCAGCAGCCTTAGTGAAATCTCTCTCTCCTCCCCTCTTCCTTTCTCTGGAAAAATTCTGGGGCTTACCAAAATCATATTACTGCCAAGTTACTGTCAAGCAGAAAGACTAGTTCCTCCTCTCTGCAAGAACAGCCACATGTAACAGCTGTGATTTTTTCATATATGTCTGGCATCCCAGCCTAGCTCCACAGTCTCTCTTAGGAGGCCAGCGAGTCATACTCCTACTTCAAGCCTTTAAGAAATCTGAAATGCCCTTCTTCATCTTCATTTAGAGCTGCTCCCCAGGCAGATTAATCACCTTCAGGACCACTAGCACTTGAGATATAGGCATCATTTAAGGGTTTCTACATTCGTCCTTGTGTTTCTACATTCATCCTTATAATAGTGAAGTCATGTAATTTATTCAGTCCACAACAATATTGTTAAATATTTATATAGTCAATTGACTTCAATTTGATTTATGTTTTTCCAAAGAAAAGTACTCATTGTTTTAAATATGACAGGTGGTTAAAAAGAGACAAATAATTTAAACACGTCAATTAGCTTTTGGAGTGCTAACTCCCTGTAATGGGAAGGTAGCAATTCCAAGCACAGTTCAGAGAATGTGATGTAATTTGTTACTGATGATATAGAAAGGGACTAGAGGCATTAGTTTTCTCACTTGTAGATTTCTTAGATACATTTTGTCACTGGGCAGTAGCCAAACACATTAAAAAAAAAAAATTAGTGAAGTCACACAGAAGTGATGTAAGCTGACATTTGGCAACTTATATAAGTTACAGGCAACAACAGTGATCAGATTAATTAAAAACATTTTAACCTCTGAGACATCAGTGTATTTTCAGTGAAGTTACTGTGTTAAAAGTACAAATGAAATGAGAGGCTTTCTCTGGAGCATGAAAGAAATAATCTATGAACTTTCCGTTTCACCACAGACAGATCAGGGAATGACTTCCTCCTTTATCTCAAAGAACAAGGCTCTTCATTCCACCACAAGGACATAAAGAACCTATATTTTATCCTTTGACTGAGACTTGAACAAGCATTTCATCTATTTTGACAAATGGTTAAAATTCATAAGAGGAAATCCCTAGGAAATCTGTAGGAAGGATTTTGAGTCTTTGCTCTTCAAACAAAGATCTAGATAGATGAATAGGTACTCATCATATACATACAATGAGTATCTATTCATCTATCTAATCAAATTAATGGATTTGTTTTGAACAGCAACTGTGCTTTATATTTCCCTCTCTGTTACTATCCAGTTATTAAAATTGTTAAGAGAGATATCTCTGCTCAAATTAAGGTACAAACAATGTCAAAGTCAATAGTATGGACTTTATTTAATATTGAATATGAGGGGGGAGAGAAAGAGAGAGAGAGAAAAAAAAAGGCAGAGAAAGAAAATGATGAAGAGACAGATGAACTAGAAAATATCACCACTCTGTGTATCCCAATGGCATCCTGTTGATCCCCTTCTTCTGGTTTTCTTGGTGGGGAGGGCCCCAAAAAATATAGAGTTCAATTATTCTATATACATTTGACCATATGAGAATATGTACCAGGTGTCTCCCCTGGGGGTAGGCAAGTTTGACACTCTCTCTTGCAACAGACTCTGGATCAGTTGAATTCCTTTTCATCACTGTATTGATTTTGCATGACCTGGTTTTTGGTAGCAGGAGGGCCACAAAGTTAGCTCCTGTAGGAAGCTGCTGGAAGTTTCTACCATGTCCAGCAGAGCCAATTTCCTGATGGCTCTGAAGATGGACCTGCTTCTGCCCAGAAGTGGACAAATGAGAGGCTGGTAATGCCTCTGTGATGCCATATTTAAGAATAAATCAAAACAAAGTTGCGGGGTTTTTGCTTCTAGTCAGAAAAGGGGAGGAGGTGAGAATATGTGAGGGAAAACATCATGGTGACACCAAGGTCAGTGGAGAAGGAGGGGGAGGAGGTGCTCTGGGCTCCAGAGATGAGATTCCTCTGTAGGCCATGGTGGGACCATGGTGAAGCAGCTGTGTCTCTGCAGCCTGTGGAAATCGACAGGGGATGCAGAGATCCACCCACAGCCCGTGGGGATGCACAGGGGATGCAGAGATCCACCCACAGCCCATGAGGATCCATGAGGGATGCAGAGATCCACCCACAGCCCATGGGGATCCATGGGGGATGCAGAGATCCACCCACAGCCCATGGGGATCCATGGGGAATGCAGAGATCCACCTGCAGCCTGTGGAGGTGCCCATGCCAGAGCAGGTGGATGCCTGGAGGAGGCTGTGGTCCAGTGTGAGACCCTGTGGAGTGAGAGAGCACTGCTTTCAGGCTGGAGCAGCATGTTCCTGGGGGACTGCACCCCATGGAAAGAAAGACCCATATTACAGCAGTCTGGGGAGGACTGTCTGTCCATAGGGGGGAATTCAAGCTGCAATAGGTGCAATTTGGCTGCTGCTCATGAGAGTGGACCCATGATGGAGAATTTCATGGACTGTCTCCCATGGAAGGGACCTAATGGCCTCACAGGGGAAGGAGTCCTCTCCCTGATCAGCAGAAGAAAACCTCAGTGATGAACTGACTAAAACCCCCACACCCTGTCTCCCTCTGTTGTCATGGGGAAGGAGGGAGTAGCTGAGGGGAAAGAGGTGTTTTAAGGGCTTGTCCTGGGTTGATGCTAAATTGTATCCCCATTCATCTATTTAGTTCAGAAATAAGCGTTGTACCTTTAAAAATTGAATCTGAGAGTGAAGAAGACACACAGGAATTCCTGAGGCAGTTGTTTTCAAAACATAAAGATAAGAGTCTGCAGTTTTCGTACACACGGCCTGTGTTGTGGACAGTGTGGACAGCAGAAGAGAGCTCTCCTTTGCTTTTTGCTAGCCGAGGCAGAGAAGTTCTCCAAACTGCGTCTTTTTCTTCTTTTATTGAAACTGTTTGAACGTGCTCTGGACTAAACACCCAAAAGGGCACCAGGAGCTCAGCCCTTGGCCACCAGGCCTGGCCTGGGCCCGGCCTCTCCATCAGAGGAACCGACAGCAACTGAGCCGAGCTACAGCCACGAGAGAGACTTTCTGGCATCTCTGCGGAGCGGCGAGAGGTTTTTTTGTTATTCAATGTTGTTCCTTCATTTGTTGGGCTGGGGAGTGTTTTATCTGTTAAATAAACAACTTTTTCCACTTTCTACCAAGGAAATTTTCTTTTCCTATCCCGATTCAGCTAAGGGGAGGGGTGGTTCATCTAGAGGTTTGTTTGTTTTCCTTTCTTTCCCTCTCCCAAATTTGCCCTAAACCAGGACAGGACTTATTTTACTTCTCATTATCCTCCTCTGATTCTGTTAATAATACATTTCACTTTGCAATTTAAGTTGAGACTGTTTTGCCCTTGAAGTGTTTCTCCCGGTCCTTATCTCATTCATGAAGCCTTTGTTAATTTTTCTTTCTCTCTCTTCTGCTCAGCTGCGGCAGGGGAGGGTGAATGAGCAACCCTTGTGGGTGCCTGACATTGGGCCCGTGTCAAATCATGTGCAGTCTTCTGGTGCAAGGCTTAAGGAATGAGTCTAGAGAGCACTTTGAGGTCTTTGATGGTTTATGACACTTCTCAGCTGCTCTAACGTGAATGCTCCATGGATGGAGCCTTCCAGCGTGTGGGGTTTTACAAGTGAGCTGGTTTGCATGACAGAGGATGGATGTCAACTTCCTCTGACAAGATGTAATGCCACACAAACAAAACTCTCCTCCTCCCTTGGTTGGAAGTGTGTGTGTGTGTGTGTGCGTGTGCAAACCTGGCCTCAGCACATGGGTCTGTGGGTTATGGCCTCTCCCACTCCATACCCAGCCAGAATAGATTTTCAGGACAGCTGTTGGTTTTGGCTTTATTGTGGATGCATTTTTCCCCTTCAGCCTTGTTTACTTCCCCTAGATCTGAGATATTTGGAAAATAGTGTCACTTTTATCTTACCTCAAGTTCCCTTGGGTGGCTTAATTCACAGTCTAAAGTTCCATTCAGGAGGTCTATTCAGGGAGGAATGGGCTTCAGTGGTCACAGCTTATTCATACAGTTTTCCCATAATGGGCAAAAAGTCTTTCATAAAAATGTTTAAGCCATTAATCATAACATTTCAGGCTCTTACACTCTGTCCTAAATATCTGTATTATATCTGAAAGTCCTGGTTTTAAATTTCAGGAACCTGTAGCATCTATATTTCTTAAATGAGATTGGCTGTCACACCATTTTTCAGGACAGGAATATATCAATTAACACCACATTTTTATGCATCCTTTGGAGGTCACAGTCATTTTGTGCACTGTGTAAACTGAAAAAATTTGCATGTGAAATTGTAGTTTGATCAAATAAGTTCTGATTTATTTGGGTTGAGTGCATGTAGTGTCGTCAGTGCAATTTCTCTCTAGATTGTAAAGATTATTACTCAAAACATTACAGCTGAATCAATCCCAGTGTTATTTTTGAAATATGTCAGTAGCTTTGTAACTCTTATTTTTCAGCCATGGAAATCTGCTGTTTATTAAGCCTAAAAAAATAAATTTCTAGGCCAATTTAAAAATACATATAAAATCAAAACTGAATGTATTTTTTTTAATTAAGATTCATTCTGAATATAATTCTGTATACTATAAACTTTTCTGAAATGTTGTTTCACTTATGAATTACCACAGATACCAAGCTGTTAGACTGCTTAAAAAATCAACAGTAGATAGAAAACAGTGGATAGGAAATGTCCAAAATACATCCTGGGCAATGTTAGAGCACACTGGTGGTCCTTTTCCTCTCTATAATATACTGGAGAGCAAGCAACAATAATTGAGAAAGAACTAAAAAGAATAATAAAAGAAAAAAAAATCAGTTTCATCCCCAGCTTCTGGGACTGAAATGCTGCTGAGCAGTACTATCATGCATTAGCATTTCATATGGGGTAGAATTGCTTCAATATTTCCTGACAAGCAAAAACAAAGGCGGAAAAATATTAGTAATGGTATTCTCAACAGAAAAACTACGCTTTTTAGATGTTTGTATTGTCATATTGCCATTCTCAATCTGTGATGGGCTAACCTTGGCTTGGGGATGATTGGAGAGACAGCAAGCACTGCACAACAGTAGACAAAGCCCCTTTCTAGTTCCAAAAATAAAACACAGCATTATGAGGGCTGCTGTGAGAAAACTTAAATCCATCCTAGCCAGACCTAATGCACAGTCTCACAAAAAAAAA
>VZTB01017961.1:16511-44218 GCA_013397245.1 Thryothorus ludovicianus | reverse complement strand
AAAAAAAAAAAAAATTTAGTTGATTAGGAATGCTTTCTTCTTCTGTTACAGAAAAAATGGATGACTAGCACAAGTAATTATTATGTATTATGTATTAATTAAAAATAACAGAAGAGAGTCATCAGAGAATAGCTGGAGAGCTACAAGGACCTGTCTTATTTTTTATTACCTAATGGAGTACAACTGCTTTCTGGTCAGTCATAACCACTATCTACCCTTCAATCAATATCACCATGAAACATGCACAGGTAACTTGTTCTGTGACCTGAAGATACAGGAAAATTGAAGACAGACTTGTGCTTTTTTTCCCAATAAAGTATTCAGAGCTGTAATTTGGCTGAGCTTCTCCATTGCCTTGCAAGTCACCTTATTTCTGAGACCAGCAGTCATTCCCATAGCTTACTTCTCTGCACTTGGTGTCAAGAATTTTTGCAGAAAGTACAATGATAGAAACGACCACCTGGGAAGGGGATGATTCCTGATCAAGGAGTGCTCAGCTCTTCTTTCAGGGCATTCCATTTCAGCTTGGACATCTATGGAACTCTAAATTCTAATTTATTTTTTTTTTTGATTGTTTGGGAGGTTTGTTTGTTTGTTTTTTTGTGTGTTTATTTTGATTGGTGATGTCTCCACCTCTTGGAAGGAACTGTGATCTTCACTGGTCACATACATATTATATGTTCAAACATCTGATGTTCAAACACAGCTCTGGGACTAGATATCTTGTAGTCTTCCTGCATTTTCCTTCAAACATACATCAAACGCTAACTGTAGTAAAGGTCATGCAACATGAATCAATTTCATTTTCAGCTACATTAAGGGATTATCTCCCATTTTCTGTTGCTGTTCCTGTCAATGTGTTCTTTAACTGGTGTGTTAAATATCTACAGAATCTCTTTCTCTGCTGGCAGGTGATTTGTTTCAAGTCTTTGGGGACAATACCAGTGTCTGCAAAGTCACTAGAACAGAAGCCTTCCATTTCAAAGGGGCTTTATGGCACAAAGTGTGGACTTAACGTTAGTTTCCAAAGAAATCCTAAGCCTATCAGTACTACCAGCCCCCATCTTTTTGTTCCCACTTCTTCAGTTTATTATGCCTAGTTAATCTTCTCACCACTTTCCGGGCAAGAAAGTCAATATGTTCTATCATCTTTTTTCATGTTCTCTCCTTTTGACATCAGTTTCTATTCCTATTCTTTGTCCTTGTGTCAAAGAACATAAACCTTCTATTCCCTTTCCTATCACATAAAAACAAGATATATGTGCTATCTCATTAACAGAAGTGAACATAGAACTTTGACATGTAGATAGACCCTCAAGTCAGTGAAAAACCAAATCAAAAATTCAAGTAGCTCCCTTTAAGAATTACAGGTGACAATCAGTGAGCTTTCAAGTCCTTTTATTCTCCAAGGTCATTTAGCCTTAAAAACCAGTGTTCAGAGGCCTGGCACAAAAATGAACCATAAATGGGATAAAAAGATATTTTTATGTACAAATTACACTCACTTCCATCACCACAGTAGGAAAAGTGGACCAATTAAACACATTTTCAGTGCAGTGATCTAACAAGAGCTAAAAGAGATCTCAAATTCATAGTAAAAAAAAAGAAATCTAAGGATTTCATAATTGAGTATAGCCTGTATTTTCATTCAAAATTTTACTGTTATTTGATTTCACTGTTATTTAATGTCACCAAAAGCAATCTTAGAAAATTTAAAATACACTGTTTTCTGAAAACAGCACAGTAGCAATGTCAAAACTCATACAACAGCTAGGGTATCATTTGTGCCATAATTTTGAGGCAAATTTCCATCTTCCCCATCTTTACTCCTCTCCACACAAAAAAGCAGCTTTTCCACTCTTTGCTTTTGAAATCAACTGGTATTATTATGAGCTTCTTTGTTAGAAAATCCTCTCATAAAAGTATTTTCTCATATTTTCTGTGAAAAGAGCTGAACAAATCATTGCAGAGACCTTTCCCATAGACATTGACAATGAACTTTAAATCCATTGTTTAACCAAGCTCTGTATGAAGGGAGACTGTTCATTTGCATGAACATTAACTATTTAAATAGTTCTTATAATTCAGTTATAATTCATACTATAAGATGAACCTGTGATAGTAACATGGGACTAGGTTTCCCTTGGTGCCCAGCCACATAACCCCATCTAAACTCTTCCTAAATAACAAGAATATTTTCTTAAATATTACAATATTCTATCTAAAATTTGGGATTCAGATTGGACCAGCATGACATGTACTTAAATTGACATTTTATTTAATTTTCATGTTTCTGTACAAACACAGTTATCTCAGCCCATGAGAAGAGATAGGCAGTCATCTCAAAATATGGATACGACAGAGACCTTTAATATTATTTGCATGATCAGGTTTCTATTTATTGTGATTTGTTTTGTTTCCTAAAAGACAAGGGAAATATGTCTGCCTAAAAGTGGTATCATGAGATTCTTCAGGGGAAGCCTTTTGTAATTTGTAGAATATTCTATGTACTTTACATTGTATGACTAGAGACTCAAAAATAAGACAAAGACAGTAATAGCATTTTACATTGAAGCAAGATTTTGCACTTATTTTTCACTCCATGGAACCTAAATGTAATAATTTGTCACCATAATAATTTTCAGTCTTAGCTATTTATTACATACACATACATACACAAGAATCCAAAAAAAGAAAACCAACATATATATTGAGTTTGCTTGACCAAGTTTTGATAGCAGGGGTGCTATAGGGATGGTTTCTGTGGGAAGCTGCCAGAAGCTTCTTCCATGTCCAGCAGAGCCACTCCCTGGCAGTTCCAAAGACAGATGTGCTGCTGGCCAAGGCTGGGCCAACTGGAAATGGTGATAACACCTCTGTGATAACATATTTAAGATGGAAAAAAAGAACCTATTTTGGAGTTGTAATTGCAGCCAGAGAACAGTGAGGTAAGAACATATGAGAGGAATAACCCTGCAGTCAGCAAAGTCTGAGAAGGAAGGGGAGGAGGTGATTCAGGCACCAGAGCTGCGATTCCTCTGCAGCCCATGATGTAAACCTTGGTGAAGCAGCTGTGCTACTGCAGCCCATGGGGATCCATGTGGATGCAGAAACCCTGCATGAAAGAGCCAACAACAGAGCAGGTGGATGCCCGAGAGGAGGCTGCAACCCTGTGGGAGGCCTGTGCCAGGCAGGGTCCTGGCAGGGACCTGCAGACCTGTGGAAAGAGGAGCCCCTGCTAGAACAGTTTTCCTGGTAGAATTTGTGACACTGTGGGGGACCCATGCTGGAGCAGGCTGCTCTTGAAGGATTGCACCTCCTGGATGAGGGACACACATTACACAAGCTTGTGAGAATGGAATGGACTCATGTTGGAGAAGTTAATGGAGAACTGTCTACTTTGGGAGGGACTCCATGCTGGAGCAGGGGAAGGACTCCTCTCCTTGAGCAGCAGCTGGAACATCGTGGGATGAACTGACCATAACATCCATTCCCTGTCTCCTTGTACCACTGAGAGGGAGGAGGTAGAGATGAGAAGGAGGGAGGGGTGGAGAGAAGATGTTTGGAGGTCTGTTTTTACTTCTCATTATCCTGTTCTGATTTTGCTGGTAATAAATTCCATTATCATCCCCAAATTGAATGTGGTTTGGCCTTGATGATATTTGCTGAGTGATCTCTCCCAGTCCTCATATCAACTCATGAACCCTTCTTCATATTTTCTCTCTGCTGTTCAGTTGCAGACGGGAGTAAGAGAGCAGCTTTGGTGGGTGCCTGGCATCCAGCCAACATCAGCCCTAGCATAGAAAAGTAATTTCTATGTTTTTGTGAACAAGACTTGTAGTTATGATATACAGATGATCTGAGCTCTGTTTGACTGTGGTTTGTTGTTACTACGGCACATTTCACTGTACAAAATAACATTACTGTCATAGAACTCATGTCCAGAATGTAGGACCAAGTTCTCACACCAGACTTTATCAAGTCAGTCCTAGTTTGGTCCTCGTATCTTGCTTCCATTTTCTTATGCTCATAAAAATCTTCTCTTACTACTAATGTCTCAAAATCTTCCAGACTTAATTATGGGATAGATTTTTTTCTTTTTTCTCCAAATTAACTTGTGTGCCACTGAAAAACATTATAATTTTCAAAATGCTTAACTATTTTGACTGTCTTAATTTTTAAGACAGACTCAAGCAAATATCTTTCAATGAGGACTTCAACCAAAATGGCTAACTTCTGGTAAAATCAGCAATAAAAAACCAGAACCTTTCAATGGGAACCAAGAGACAGTCTCAGAAGATTACCTTTTTATTAGCTTTGCCTAAAAACCCGGCAGTTTAAATAAACTGCAGTTTCTTTCTTCATTTATTTCTTTTTTTTTGCTGCACAAGAGATACTCACAAAAAGACACAAATAATATTTACAAGAAAAATACTACTTTTCTGAAGTAATTTAAGATTAAATCCTGAGTTTTTTTCTCTATAGAATATTAAGCATATGGTTGAAAAATGCAACAGACAGGATAGTGTTTTGTATTCAGTCCAACAGGTTAGTAAGAGTAATTTCTGTAGAACATGATAGGCTTTAGTCTTGTTAAATCCTTCAGGGCTTTTCTTTAAGAGCTATTTGAGTTGTTTCATCAAGCAATTTGACTTTAGAAAGGTTTCCTCTTAGTAGGCAATTGCTCCTGTATTTTCCTATTAGCCAGCTGTCTACACTTAATGCTGAGCTAAATGTAAATTTCAACACCCTATAAGACATTGATGGAGTGGATCCAAATTCAGTATAGTGTGGTCATCAGATGGCTCAGTAAATTAAGTGAGACTCCAATTGTCTTGTATCAAGCTCAATACTTAATTAATCAAGGAAACCACTTGATAATCAAGCAAAAAACATTGTAAAAATTAACTTTTGGGTTCACAAACAAACAAAATATTCCATTTTCACCAAAATCAGATGAAATTCCTTAAGTACGTTGAACATATGATCAAAGTTTACCCTCTTCAATACCTTGTAGCTTGGCTATAAAAAGTAACAAGCTCATAACTCTTTTTATCATAGGACTCCATAAACCAAATTCATCTGTTTCCTCTTTGAACAAGTCTTTAATCTTTTCGGATCATTCTGATGACCCAAACACAGATCCAATGGTTGATGTAAGTCAGCCTCCCTATAGCTGCCTGCTGTTACATGTCCAGCAGCAACGTTCCATCAGCTTAGGGGGCTGCAGGGTCTTATGCCCTGGTGTACAAAACTACGCTGGTACATAACAGTGTAGCTTGGAAGTTTAGCCAAAACGTTTAACTAGTTGGTGTCAGAATTTGAATCACTATTAACCTGATTTATATGAATTCTTGTTTTACTCTTTAAGGAAAAGATGTAAGATAAAAGACCTTGTCTTTAAGCTGCAATTCATAAACTTTAAAAACACTTTTATAACTAGTTTAGGTCAATCTGAGCAGCTGTTAAAGGTTAAGAAATTAAGTACTAACTCTAAATTACTGGGGAGACACTTGGGTTCTTCAAGTGCTTAATGAGCCCTTTTTTTTTTTCTTTAAAGTGTATTTGCCCTTTTAATAAAAGAAAAGAAGTGATTACAAAGCAAGCACTAACTTGCTTTATGGACAGAAACCAGGATAAAAATATATGTGAAAGAGGCACAAGAGTGAAAATTGTATCTATATATAAATTATCTAAATTACTTTTACAATCTAATCATAGTTCATATCTTCTGTTTCATTAACATCTCAACAATATCTGCTGAAATTAAGTAATGATCAAAAAATTGCATTACACATACACAGAAATACACAAAGGTCTAGTCTTTCTGGCTTCAGGAACAGCCCAGTTAGTTTTGAATATCTGAATGGGGCTGCTTTAGAATTGAAGCTTATGAAACTGGGACTTCTTTATTGTCCAAACTACCATAGAAGAGTTGCAGAATGTTATCTTTAAAGACAGACAGGAGCAGCTCACTCAGAGCCCAGTTTCTTGACCATTACTAGACAATCTCCTTTGTAAAATAAGTTATGTTTAGCAGACATTTCTCTTTCAAATAGAGCAGTATTTTGAATTGTCTAGAAGAGAATAATAACAAAATATCACACTGTTAAGTTACACTGGAAAGTTATTGTGAAGATACAATCAGGAAATAGAAGACTAGATTCTATCCTGAGGGAAGAAACAGCACTCAGCATATAATTATCTGGTATTTTAAAGAATTGTCATTTCAGAATACAAGTTCTGTAATGCACAGGCTCGGAACTTTAGATATTTTTATGGAAAAAAACATCAACTTAATTTTTTCTAGTCATTTGCCAAGTTAATGTAAAGCAAATTCTGAAAATCCTTAATTTTATGAATTATTCCTTTGAGTCTATCCAGGTATGTGAAGGATAAGCCTTGAGACAGAATTTCAGAAGTAGGCTCTGGTCATCCTTCCAAAAGTTTAACTGAACAGTTTCTGAATATAAAAATGCTACAGTATTCCTTAAAGCACTAGTTATTTCTGACACCACTATCTACTCTTCCTTCACCATCCATATGTTAATGCCACCATATCAGACACATGCCAATGAATCTTAACTCCACAACACACAACATGGATTACATGGACTACAAAACATAGGTTTTTTTATTACCCAAGATGGACCCATGCATACTTACTAGATAGATTAAATTAAAAAAGAGTTATATAAAGAATAACCTTTAAGCTCCAACCCTTTTCTCCTCAAGATCATTTAGTGACTTAGGGAAAAAATAAAGTTTTCATGCCCATTAGAGTTAAACAGACATGACAATGAGAAGATACTGTGCTTCAAGATGTACTGCACTTTACTCCAAAGTCACAGTTCATTCCAGAGATGTAACGACTGAAGCAGCCCTAAATGGAATGCAAAAGATATACTGTGCTTCAAGTAAAAATGTGAACAGTAAAAATGCATTTATAGTGAGTTTCCAGGTGCGAAGCAAAATAATTCAATATTTATTTCACTATAAGGAAGAGCACATGTCAGAAGTTGTTTACTTTTCCCTCCACACAGCTGGGAGGAGTACAGCTTGGTTTCTAGCTGTACAGAGAAGGTGAATTGTGCTGTTGTTGCTGACCCCGTTTTCTCAGTCATAACAGCCAAATCAAAACTGAAAGAAAAGGTTCAGGCAAAAATTACCTTTTTCCTTTAAACAAGAGCCACAAGCCAGTTTGAAATGCTCGCTCTAGTCATTTGGTAATACCTCTTTCAGCCCAGTCACGCTATGGAAAGCAGTCAGCTCTCGCAGCAGGGTGAGGTGGGCTTCACTCTTCACCCAGCTGGTCACAAAGCAATAGCCACAAGTTCCTTTCAAGGGCCATTGTTTGCAGCAGCAGCAAAAGCTCACAGTGGTGGCATCAATAGCTACATGGCCACCCCACTGAGGAGCTAAATTTCAACCTGAGGGGGCAGAGAGAAAACTGGAATCTGGTTTCTTCTCCGAGCCCAAGGGTGGACAAAATTATCTTATTTCTAAGGAATGATGTGAAGCTCCAGTAGTTCTCCCACACACTGGCAGGTCTCTGCTTCCTGAAACCCCATCCACCTAACCATATGAATAAAGTGGTCACCCTCCCTACAGAGCAGGATTTAGGGGTCACTAAGCTCAGCATAAATAATGTGCACACTCTTTAAACACTAGTGGCATACTCAGGAATTCCACAGTGCCAACAGATGTCCTAAATTAACAGTTCTCTTTCATTTTTAACTATATCTCTTCCTTACCCAACTACAAATCAAGTACTTAACCTGGATGAATGGAAGTGTATTGTAAATTATAGAATAGCTGAAGGTAATTATGTTTTCTATTGCTTCTTACACAAGGTGATGGAAAGAGACAAGAAGGGGAGGAAAAATATCCTGTACCACTGTTACAGTAATTGATTTTCACATATATAATTCTTTAGAGAAAACAGAACCATATTTGTGGTTTAAATGATCCATTCCATTTACAAGGTAGGAGCTGAAACAAAATGTCTGGGTGGCATTTGGCTATTAGAGAAAGCAAGGCTGTTACTATGTAAAATATGGAAAAGAAAATGTAATTATTCATAACTATTTACATTTTGCTAAGTGTCCCACAGTCAGAAATCTCACCAAAGTTTTAAGGCAGGTGTCTTTTTTTCAAAGTCTCATTTCAGTTTCTTTGAATCATAACTTGTTATTTTAACCATTTATCTAGATTATACTAAGAATATATTAGTAATGCTTAGTGGCTGAAACAAACTGCTGGTAAAATGGAAGTCAAATGAGCTCTTCTGAACCTTCATTCTGCATGTGTGATGTTTCTTTATTGCAGCCATTTGTCATTTTTTACCTTTCAGACAGTATTAGAGGATAATTATATGGTAGTTAAATTGCCAGAAATTAATGCATTTCTCCTTCCAAGAAAGGTTCTTTTCTATTTTGAATCTACTATACTCTGTAAAACACAAGCTTCTATGTGACAAATTGGATACTTTGAAGTATCATATGAAGCAAAAGTGATTAACACAATGAGCAAAGGCTGAATTCATTTTCAGACAGATGTAGAAACATTTCATATATCAGATGTTAAATAGCGTAGGATTCTCATTTCAGTGATTAAAATATTCTTGGAATATTCTTCTTAATATTAATAGATAAATATTAATTGAGCATTTCTCATGACTCAACAAGCAAAATTGTTGTTGCTACTGGGTTTCTATTTCATTCTTTAGTTCCAGCAGTCTCTAACATAAATATCTCTGTGCAGCAGACAAAAATGCACAATAGTTTCTAAACCATGGAGTTCTGTGAGTGTACCAAAAAGAAAAAAAAAAAAATTTTAAGAATAGCAATGAATTTTGATCTTACTTTCGCTAGATAAATTCCAAGTCAATAACTATCATTGAAATGACTGCTAATTCTCATTTTTAAATACTTCCTCTTATACAATACTCCATTGTTGGCATAATACAACACAATGTTCTTTAGCTTGAAGGCAAATGATCTCATTTACAGTTCAAATCGCATTGGTAAGGAGTTTTGATTTCTGATCCTGAAGATAAAATTAGTTTCCACTTCTTTTGAGAAAAATCTCTGTATTTTATAAGATCAATTTCTAAGAGAACTCTAATGCAAAGACAACATACTTTCAAGGCCTTCTGGTGTGATACCTAAGGAATTGACTCTCTATGATGTTATATAAAAAATATTAATAAGACACTTTGATGCTGCAAAACAAGGACCATTTAGAGACAGTGATTCAGAGGAAGGAAGGTTTGAATGTATCATGGGTGTTCACTGTAGTAACAGTTTGACCTTTCAGCATCCATATTGTACATGGATGGAACTGGAAGAACTAGAAAATCTTTTCATTATTATGCAACAACAAAATGAGTGAAATTGTTTTCACTCAAACAGAAAAATCTAAATGCGATCTTATTAATATTTTAGTAGATTGTAGGTAAATGTAGGGAAGTGTAATGAACATCAATACTAGTCCTGATTCTCTCCTTAAGATTTTATAGCTCTGGGTATAAATTATTCCAGCTTTAGTTACTATGTTATCTAATATATCCACTAAAATATTATAACAATTATATTGCAAACAAAACCCAGCAATTCACTATAAGAATAATTAGAAGAAAATTCAAAGACAAATCCCCTTTCTACTTTTAACAGTAAACCTGTTAAGAAAAATCCATCAGTGGTCATATAGAAGATGTAAGTGCTTAAATTTCTCTATAAAACCTTATGAAGTTGTGAAGGTTTTTTTTTCATTCTTACATATCAGTACCAGCTAACAAAATAGGAGGTAATAGGGTAGAGGGTAAGGTTGTGAAAATGCCTTGCAATTTGGAAGACTTATTTACAAATTGAATCAATGAACTAGACTTTGAAGTTAACCCATAGGGAACAATGAAAATCAATAATGGAATACTGTGCAAATGTGAGGAAAATAGCAGTAAAAAGAGGACCATGACAGAACCATCAGCAGTAGGAGTTTGGTTCTGGTAGACCTAAATTTGTGTCAATTATAATCAAAGCCCTGATACTTGAAGTTCTAAGGGAAAATGTAAATTACCTCCACTGCAAACTACACTCACTGGACTGAGTTTTATTTGTTTTATTGAAAATCTAATCCTGAAAAAATTACTAAGGCTATTAGCAGGACTTTCATCTTCTTAAAATACCATTTTGGAGGAGAATTCCGCATGCTTCTGCAAAGAAACTTCCATAGAATTGCAAAGAACTCAGTCAGAAAAATTGGCAATGTCCATTTCTATGCACAAAAAGGAGCTCTGAAATATGAAGTAACAAATGGATAGACTTAATTTTCCAGCTGAAAATTGGCATCTATAAAAGAAATATTCCAGTCTCATAATTCTTTCTTTGTTTACTGGCAACACTATGAAATGCTTCACTAAACATGTATATTAATCTTTGTACATTTGCTAAAGATTTTTTTAGAATGTTTAGTGGAATGAAGAATATCAGACTAAAGAAATGCTGATTTCTACCAAGCTATTTATAAGTCCTAAATAAATAGATATTTATAAACTCTTCTTTAAAATTACTGATATTTCAAAGTTGAAAACCTCATTTAGCTGTGGAATATCTATATATATGCAGTTATGATTTTGCATACAGAAATACTTTGCTAGTTTTTAAACTGTTTGTGATTTGTATATAATTTTCTTGCATTTTTTCAGTCAAAAGTGAGCTAATGATGAGGACTTAGAGGTAACCTCTAGGAAGAATTCAGTGGGTGTTTCTCTGTTTTATTTCTACATTTTAGTTCTTGTGATGAGGAAAACATTCCAATTTTATGGGATGTTCCTTACTTCCTTATGAGTAGTTTGTAAACCTTGCAGCAAAAGTTCATTCTTCCCTATGTAGTTGAAGGTATAGCTATTACTTTCTTTTTCAAGTTAGTATAATGTCCCAAGGACAATTTATGTTTTGTGATTTGTGGATTTTTTTTTACTCCAGTTCATGGTGGACTTTTTTATGCTATGCACTTCCATTTCCCAGCTCATTCCACATTGTCCATCAGAACTTTTTGTTTCTGTAAAGATAATTGTTTTGCTTACTCTTCTGTTTCTGCTGTGAAGTCTGTCCATGTCTTAAAATAAACTATTCCATTTTGCTATTTGTGAATGCCCCTCACTACAAGAAGAACATTAAGTCAGTGGAGCATGTCCAGAAAAAGGCAACAAAACTGGTGAAGGGTTGACACACTAAGTCTTATGAGGAGTGGCTGAGGGGGCCATGATTGTTTAGCCAGGAGAAAAAGGAGGTCAAGGGGCGATCTTATCACCCTCTACAACTACTTGAAAGAAGGTTGTAGGTATCTGGGGATAAGTCTCTTTAACCAAGTAAAAAGCAACGAGACAATAGAAATTACTTCAGCTTATACCAGTGGGGGTTTAGGCTGGGTATTAGGAAAAAATTCTCTTTGGAAAGGGTTGTTCAAGCATTAGCACAGCTTGCCCAGGGACATGGTTGAGTCATCATTCCTAGAGATTTAAAAGACAAGTAAATATGGCACTTGAGGATATGCTTTAGATGTGGACTCAGTAATGTAAAGTTCATGGTTTGACTTGATGATCTTAGAGGTGTTTTCCAGCCTAATAATTTTGTGATTCTAAAACTGGAGGGAATTAGTGTATGTATATGTATATCAACATATATTTTCATTGACTAACATTTTTTCCAGTGCATAATGATGATAGTTATGGATTGTGTAGTGGTAAAATGTCAAAATTAATTAAGTAATCTTATTTTCATTTTGTCTTGCTCTTAAAAGAAAAAAAAAACCAAAACAAAAAACTACACCGCATCTCTTATTTTACCTTTAGAAATAGTCTAGACAGGAGATATTTCTCAAGCAAAATGCTGTAACTTTCCCCTGCATCCAAAGCTTGTTTCTTTTATCTCAACAAAACTATAAACATAAAGAACATTTTTACTCAATAGGTTTTGGAAAGATAAGCCTTTTCAATTGCTAGCAGTACCCCCTTTTGACATAGACCAATTCTCCCTTCCACTTCTAAAGGTGAAGGAACTGAACCACTGCATCAATTCTCCCCAAAGCCAGATTTTTATAGCTTCACGTGGCAGACCACTTCCAGTGTTGCTGAGTGAAATAGAGTAAATGAAATCTTCCTTTTGCCCAAAATGCCCCATCTCGAACCCTTCCTGGAGCAGTCCAAGCTCTGACTCAGTTCCAAGCAGATTGGGGAAAGTGAAGTAGCAGACTATAAAAAAAAATATATTTAAGCATAAAGATTTGGGAATTATTTTGCAAAATTAAAACTTAATGACTGACCTAAACCTCCTGGTATTTTTTGGCTTCTTTGACCACAGTAGGTGCTCTTTACTGATAAGGTTAAGCTTGCCTCTCTTTCTTAAATGTGCAGGTACCTTGCTAAATGAACATACAAAGGCAGCAATTGATAATGTAGGCAACGAAAAACAACTAGGCATGAGAATGGAAGTAAAGATCAGTTTTAGGGGCCCTTGAGGAACTTGAATGTGTATAAGTCTATTGGACCCAATAAGATGCATCTCAGAGTCCTGGGGGAACTGTCTGGCATAATTTTCAAGCCACTCTGCATGATATTTGAAAAACCATGGCAGTCAGGTGAAAAAAATCATGAAAAGACATTCCGAGTACCAACACAGGATGGGGGTAGAACAGACCAAGAGCAGCCCTGCCAAGGAGGGCTTGGGGGTGCTGGTGGGTGAGAAGCTGGACATGACCCAGCCATGTACATTCACAGCCCAGAAAGCCAAACGTGTCCTGGGCTGCATCCCCTGCAGCGTGGGCAGTAGGGGAGGGAGGGGATTCTGCCCCTCTGCTCTGCTCTGGTGAGACCCCATCTGCAGTGGCTACATCCAGCTCTGGGGCCCCCAGCACAGGAAGAACATGGACCTGTTTGTCAGTCCAGAGGAGGGCCATCAAGACAGTCAGAGGGATGGAGCTCGTCTCCTATGAAGAAAGGCTGAGAGCATTTAGTTTGTTTATCCTACACAAGAGAAGGATTCAGGGTAAATGAATTACAGCCTTCCTGTACCTGAAGGGAATTTTTAAGAACCGTGAAGAGAGACTTTTTACCAGGAGCATGTAGTGACAGGATAAGGGGGAATGATTTCAAACTGACAGTAGGTTTAGACCAGATATTAAAACATTCCATACTATGAGGGTGGTGAGACACTAGAAAAGGTTGCCCAGAGAAGTTGAGAATGCTGCACACCAGAATTGTACAAAGCCAGATTGAATGGAGCTCTGAGCAACTTTGTCTAGTGAAAGTTTTCCCTGCTCAAGGTGCAGGAGTTGGAATCTGCAAGGTCCCTTCCAATGTAACCTATATTATGATTCTATGAGAATACAAAGGTCAGAACGTGGAGAGAGTCTACCAGGTTAAGCAATTAATTCAAAGTTCTCCAGAGCTTTATTCTGGTTGCACCCAATATTCAATTCTGATTGCATTACACTATCATGGAAATGCTACTATATCTTACAGGAACAGAATTATTTACCAGTGAATTAATCAATGTAAATTGTACTTGAACTGGACATTTTATTGTGCTGTTCACTTCTGTTAATATCCTCTATGAATGACTATATATATATATATATATATNATCTGTGTGTGTCTATATATATATATATATATATTTTCATAGTAGCTATCTTGCAACTTTTTTCCCTATAATATAAGGAAATTAGGCAAGAAAGTAAATATATTTCTGTTATGTATGTAACATTTTGCCCCAAGAAATCATTCATAAGGTCATCTGGTTTTTTGTTCTCTCCTTCAAGATGTAGATGGTAAATTTTGGCCATGACTGATTTACAGTCAAACTATAAGTTTCTCTTCATATTTTAGCTTTCGATTGGATATTTCTGTTTTATTCAGAGTAACTTAAATCAGATATTTCTGTCAGAATCTTGCAGATTAGTTAAAATTTAATCCTATAAATCATCCTAACATATCATCTCTGTGCCTTTGTTCATCTGCAGTGATGTCTTGAAATACTAGAATGAATACATAGAGTATTTATATGTCAACCTTGGTCCTATTAGGCTCTGGGTTTTAGTCCAAGGAAGGAAAAATTATAAAGAGTAATCTAAATTGCACTGTTTTGGTATGTTTGGTTGATTGTCTTTTTTAATCACAAGAATCAACTTATTCATTACATTGCTAGCTGATCGACCTTTTTTGTCTACTTTCCTGAAAAAAATAGAGACTTTGGCTAATACCTAAGTGGGAAATTCTAGGGAAAAAAACCTTATCCTTGAAGTGAAAATATCTGCTTTTGTCTGCAGAAGGGTAATTATACTCTCCTATGCTTCGACAACTATCTGGGCATAACCACTTTAAGTAACTAAAGATTAAAGTATATTAAATTTATACGACCTGTTATTAGCTCTTGTCTCATAGTTGTGATGTAGCATCATTAGGTCAGTCACTGCATATCTCAGTCACTTAACAAAAAATATACGGTTCATGTTTTTTCAGCATGGCTTCTTTTGTTGTAGAGAATACAGAAAGGTTGAGGTTTGCTTGCTTTTTGGAGAAAATATTCAAATTTTAATTAAATTAAACTAAAAAACATATTCATATACTTTTTAAAAATGCAAAACAATAAAGAAGCAAAATATAAGAGCAGATAAAACTGAAATAATTTATTGGTAGACACTAAATACCTTTAACATTAACAAGTTGGCTAGACATTTTTGCTTTCTGTCTCTGCTGTATTAGCAATGTAAAACAATACATGCTGCCTTCAGGGGGCAGAAAATTTATGCTGCCTTTGCAAATTAGTCAATCAATTAAAATTTTAAAATCTCATTGCTCTACATCAGGCTGTTTTATGGAAATCAAAATTTTCTCTTCCTGATTTCAATTAACTTTGGTTTCTAATCAAGAGTTTGGAAATTAATCAAATTCTAATGTAATTTAAAGCAGTATTTTAATAGAAAGTAATTTTGTCTATTTTGATATTATTTCAACATGTAGGTAAGACATTTGATGAGAAACGTCACTTTCATATATTATCCTTATAAAAAATCTAAGCTTTTAAGTTCAAATTTCTTCTGAGAAACACAAAGTGGTTAGCAATTTTTCCAAATAAAAATTAAAAACAAATTTACATTAGCGAAATACCCTGTGTCATATTTTTTGTTTTTTTAACATGCCTACAGTCCTGGTTTTCAGTTGTTCTGAATTTATTCCTAAAATATATTTCTTTAATACATTCTTGTTTGTAAGACATCCCCAACTAAGCTTCAAATTGAGATGTGTTCAGACTTTCAGAAACAAAACAATAACTACAACTCAGTAGGTTCCTGCTTTATGAGAGTGCCTTCATTCCTATTCATGTGGAATATTTCATTGCCATGGCAAGCCAGAACAGAAATGTAACAATAACAGAGACCACAGTGGAATTTTTTAGGATGCTATGAAAGATCCTGATTTTAAGGGTCTTTTAGATGTGTGAGTGTGTTTGTGTGTATTTTTAAATCCATCCTTTTAAAAAAAACGATACAATGGAGTTCCTAAAGTTATCACAACTTGTAATATTTGGGCAGGGAAGCAAGAGAAAAAAACATTCTAATGTGTGTTGAAAAATATTTATTGGACATTTAAATGCAATGTTGTGCCCTGCAAAGAATAAAATGCAGCATGGTCTCACGTTGCAGAGAAGGTAAAACCATCGACATTTAATGAGAAAATAGACAGGAAACCAAACAGCATCTTCCTTCAGTAAAGCTGACGTTTTGTAAAAAATAAATAATTGGAGTGGTAATTGAGGTTTCATGCTATTAGAAACTGGATGGAATGATTTTTAATGTAATTTTATTTTAAAAGATGTGACTTTCACTGGGCAAATAATTTAAACTAGAAGGTTAAGTATTGTTCTCCAAGTAGTTTAGTGATAGTCAAGATATTAAAAAATACTATTTTAAGGTAACAACGAATGAAGACAGGCAGAGGATCACTTCCCTTTATCTAGCTGAGTATCTGACATCTTTTACCCAAAACATGCATTCTTTGAAAAGAACCATCTCAGTAAAATATCATGACTTTTGCTTTTACTGTTTAGCGTTTGTGTTTCTCATTCTATTAGGTGACCTACAAAAAAACTGTCCAGAAATGAACCATGGCATTGTTACATGCTTTTGATGCCTAAAGTTTTAAGCTTTTATATTTTTCAGATTCTATACTGCATTATTGTATAACTCTGAACTCTATACAGAATACTTGTTAGCTTTCTTAATATTTTGGTCAGACTAAGCAATCCTTCTGGGCCTGGGAACCAAGGTCACACCATTTACCTCAAGCCCCAGAAAGTATAAACAAAAGTGAATTGGGAAGAATAGCACACCAAGGGAGTGTGACTTCATTACCTAAAGCTACAATTGGACAACTAACCTCTGATATGCAGATTGACCAAACTTATATCCATCTGAAAAAACTCATGCCTGTCATCCATCTTGGGCGTAGCCTCTGCAAGGCTTTGCACTGCCCACGGTGTATCCTTTGAAGGTCTTTTATTTAATACCTACTTTATTCTTTTAATTTTGTCTAACTTCTGTTCTAGGAAGCCTGTCCAAGGCATAATTTTTGATGACTAACTAATAAAGTAAAGAAATTTCAGTTATCATTCACAATACAACACAAACTAGTTGCAGCTCAAGAGCTATTCACCTGAAAATGCACTAGAAGTATGGGAAAAGAGTTTAAAAATAATAAATGCTATATTTCTTAGTAGTACAGAGCTTAATTCATTCAAAGCACTACTTATTACAACTCCTGTTCCATATAGAATAGAACTTGCTTTCCTCAGAAGAAAATCTGTAGTAGTTATTTATTTGGGGTGTGGGGGTCCCTGGTTTTATTTGGGTTTGAGAGAGAGCAGTGAAAGAGAGTATGGAATCAGACTCAGAATATAAGGTGCAACAGTGAAGGTTTCATAGGTAACAGAAAGAAATTGGGAAGTAAACTTTTGCAGTGAATAATCGCACTTGCCTTCCACCTCTGAGAAACTGTATTCAAGCAAGGTCAAACAGAAAATTAATTCTGTGATCTCTTTACAAACCCACTGTACAGTCAGAAAAAATCGTGATCAAAACAGCAAGAGGCTTGCAGTTAAAAGCTGAGCTGCAAAACACAAGGTTTTCACTCACATGCTTTAGCCTCTGGCATCCTATGAGTCCTCACCACATGTGAGGTTGTTGACCTGTGTAAGGTGACACACACCCATCTTTAAAAAATTTGTCTTGGCCTGTACAGTTGCTTACTTACTGGGAACAGTCTTTCTTTTGGTTTTCAAAGGGTTAATGGAAAATACGATCAATTACTTGCCACACCCTATGATCATAAAACTACACAACCTTGATTATACACTTAAAGGAAGCTATAGCACTTAAGAAATTACAAAGCAGTTTTATATAACTCATACAAGTTTTGCACTGGTTTTGGTGAAAAAAATAATGAAAATTAGGGCATTGAGAGTTAACAAAATTAAACAAAACATTTTGTCTACATGATATTTAGGTTGGATTTTTTGACCTCTCTTTGGACTTGATAAAAGACAGTCAGAGCCCAGAGAATGCTGGCTTTATTTCACTCCCTATCACCACCTTCAGTGGTATCATAGGAGATTAGATATTAAATTACTGAATCGTATTATTGCTCTGCATACGCTTTTCCTTTCTTACATTTTTATGCTTCCATAGCTACAACAATATTTCTTTTAGAACAAAATTCAGATGCATTCTGTGTTCTCCCATTTTCTGCAATGTTTATCATCTAGAGTAATTTATAATAATTTTTGTGTTGATTTCAGATTTTAAGGTCTCCATTTACTGACCACATTTTAAAAAATGGTACAGAATATGCAAAATAAAAAGCTGTTTGTAAAATCAAGCAACAAAAAAGTTTCCTTTTGACTTACCACTACCTTCTGCCTATTTAAATGCTTCAGTGAAGTTTAGTTCCATTGTAATTGAAGAACATTCCAACATTTTTAAATAGAAAAAAGATGTGTTTTCATCTCTCCTTTAGCTAAATGCTGAAGAGAAATAGTTTGATTGGATGGAGGTGGAATGTAAGTGTTCTGTGTGGGTGGATGTGTTCCATCTGTGAGAAATAACTACAGAGAAAAAAATTATTTTCATTTTAGTTTTTATAATGGTGTAATTTGTGATCACTTACTAGTGTTAAAGCTTCTAAAAGCAGTATTTCCAAAGCCTGTATGATCCTCAATATTAATCAAGAGATAAGTGCTTAGAAAAAGGGCCTTTTTGAAACAATGTTTTTCAAAATCTTATCCCATAAATGATTTAACTTTGTATATCATTGAGTAGCAAGCCGCAAAAAATAATGTTACTTACCAATTTTTGGAAGCACTGTGTTGAAATATTAAGCATATTCTGCTGTAAATAATGTAATTCATAAAACAAATATTGTTGCCTTACTGGAAGGTCTAGCATTTGTTACCCCAACTTCTACTTACAAAAACTTCTCAGCATGGTAGGAAAAAAAAATCATTAGTCATTATTGTTCTAATATTTTTCTTGCTATTTTATTCTTAAAATTGTTAGCAGTCTCTATAACAAAATTAAATTGTTCAATAGAAAATCTGTAATTGAGAGCATCTTCACAGCCTTTCCAATGATCCTTCTAACCGTGTCCACTCTCCAAGAACAATTAAGTGTTTATGCCTAGGGAAAAAGTAAAAAAATATGTAATGCTTCACTCATTACTTATTCTCAGCTTTTGGCAAGAGTTACCTTGAACACTGTTATCGTTTTAGAACCCTCAGGATGTTCTTTAGGAGTGAGTTAAGTGAAGAGCTACCCTCCATGCCTTCTCCTGTTGACTACATGTTACTGAGTAGTGAACAGCATGTAATCTTGACAGATTGCTTTCCTATGAGATTAAATGCCGATGTGTTTCAGAAGGCTTTCTGACTCCTCCAATGATGTTGAATTTTAGTCTATGGGTTTTGTTCAATACTTACAACCTTTCCAGTTTACATGTCAACCAGACTTAATGAAATACTCAGAAGTAAAGCAGAAGTTATTTTATCTGTATGCCTTTAAAAAATCTAAACTATATTCAGTATATCAAAAAATGACAAAAAGGATAAGATATTTTCATCACAAGAGTGTTTCATTTGAAATTTGAGCCTATTATCTTTGGATTGACTCAGTGCCTTCTTCAGTTTTACTTGGTTCTAAAAGATGGTTTTGGTGAAATTCAAATTATCATCTGAATTGAAAATAGCCAATTATAATCTAAATCTTGAAGAAATTCCTTTTCACATGCCTAATCTTTCAAGCCTTAAGATATGGAGTACAATGTATTAGTTTTTAAATACGGATAAGGGAGATTCTTTGCTTTGCTCCGTCACACAGAAGTTAAGAAGAATACAAACCACACTTTTTCTTCTCATAAATGTGGAGTAACAAATTAACATCCTGCAGGTTCTCACAAAATTCAATGGCCATTCTGCATGGCAGAAAACAGCATTTTGCCTGGATACTCTGTAAAACATAGGAGGGGGCTGCTTCCCTTTAAACTTGTACTGTATTGCACAAGAGCTCTTACTACACAGTTTACCTGTGCAAACAAGAAACAGCAAACATCCCAAACTTCCTGCCAGTTGCTGTCTCCCTGGGAAAAAAAAAAGGATGCCCTGTAGTCCTAGTTTTGGCCAAGGATGGGGTTAATTTTTCACAGTAGCTGTGAGAGGGCAGAACCTGGAAGTGTGTGGAGGTGGCCAAGACATTTTGTTGTAACCATCTTACATTGTGGCCATCAAAGAATGGGCCTGGTTTCCCTGGTCATGGGAAAATGTTGTGGATGTAGAGTCCACCTACTCATTCATTATCTTGTCTTGGTGAGCATTTTGTATGTGAATTACCCTCTCTTTTGTACAGATTGTAATTAGTATAATTTCTGTTACTGTTCATTTACTTATGGCATTGTTGTTTCCAGTAAATTGTTCTTATCTCAACCTGTAATCTTTTGTTTTATGTCTCCCAGTGAAGTGGGGAGAGAAGCAAGCAGGTGGCATCTGGTTTGGGAGAGTTTTGGTGGGGTGAAGCACTGAACTGAGGAATTTTATTTCCAAACCACAACACCGCTGTTAAGAGCAAGAGGGAATCTTGCCAGTAAAGAGCTGTAAAGGGTCCTTGAGTTGTGGAAGTTACACGATCTTTTTTTAATTCCTTCTGCTAAATTTTCCAGGGACAAGAGATTTGGGATCAAGAAGCCACAATTAACAGCTGTTACCCATATCATCTCGCTTGAAGCGAGATTTCCTTCTCTACTAAGGACGGATTCATTATGGCTCACAGAGACTCTGACAGGTCTCATCTGCATGGACCCATTCACATCTGTTACCTTTTCTGAGTCAGGCTTTGCAGACAACAGTAAAAGTTTGAAGTGGCCACTCTGTAAGTCTTTGTTCCCTACCTCTTTGTTGTTAAGGCAATTTGGTATTATCACAATTCTCTCTTCATTGGTAAAGTTTATTTTGACTCTGTAGATAAATATTAAAAACATTACATCATCTGCATTCATCATAAAGCCTCTACTGAAGTAATTAAAAGGAATATTTTTTCCATTTTTTTCATTGTTTGTTTGCTTGTTTTTAGGGTTTTTTTCATAATTTGCCCTGTGAAAAAAAACATAATTTACTTTCAAAAGAATCATGAAATAAGCAATGGCAATTAATA
This sequence comes from Thryothorus ludovicianus, assembly GCA_013397245.1. Lineage (NCBI taxonomy): Eukaryota > Metazoa > Chordata > Aves > Passeriformes > Certhiidae > Thryothorus > Thryothorus ludovicianus. The sequence continues at coordinate 23,464 of VZTB01017961.1, read as the reverse complement.
AGAATGTGCTGGAAAGGAATGAAATAATAATCACTTAAAAAGGAAGAACAATATGTCTAAATTAAAATGCTGGTCAACAGAACACAAAGCTGACATTTACAAAGGTTATGTTTGACTGTAATAAAATAAATGGCAACTCTTTGTGTACACAGTTGTCAATTAGCATTGCATATGTGTCTCTTGGATACATTTATTTTTGCCAATGATTCCTTATTCAAGATGTAAATATCTATTATTAATGTTAAGTAAGTACTCCTGACTGAGGGAAATAACTAAGAAGAATAGTTGCCTCTTTTTATTAGCATTTTCTTTTCATAGGAATGTCAGTAACATGAAAAAAATAACAAAGTCTACAGAGTTTTATGGAAACAGAAGAATAAAATACAGTAGAAATAGAGTGTTATAAGAAAATTCTTACTGTAGATTCAAGTGAGACAAGAATTACTCTATTTAAGGTTAAATTGAAGCAAGTAAATCTGTTATTTATGTACTTTAAGCTTCTCATTTTTAATAAAGATTCTAATGCAGACATGATTTATCTTGGATAATAGTTTTTAGTAAATAAAGGTAAAAGTAATTTGCAAAAACATTTTTATTTATTAAAATGCAGTTGTGTGGCAACTTAAAAGCTCAAACTTTGGGAATGATCTATCTATAATGAAAATTTTATTTCCTTTTTCACCCTTTTAAGAAGCTCTCCAGCTGAAACTCAGATGGGATAGAGTATATTCTTCTGGTATCTTCATGGAGTGCCACTCTGCCGCAAAAGGAAAGGCAAAGGAAGCTGGCTGCATCACTCATTAAGCCAGAGCCTTGCTGGATGCTACACAAACCCCTGGGGGGGCACACAAAGGGGCTTATTGCCAGAATCACATCTCAATGTCAATTTAAATCAGATTCTTTTCATGATTTTGCAGTAAGCAGTAAAACCCCTTGCTCTCCTAAAGAAAAAAATGTATAGAAATGCACAGACGACTTTTTGCAAGATAGAGAATTACTCAATAACCTGATGTCCATGACACCAGAAAGGTCAGCTAAAGGTATTCTGGTTCTAGTCTTTACTCAGAATAATTTTATATTTAAACAGATTTTATATTTAAACAGATATTGCACAAAATGAACAAACAATTCTGGCACAATGGATTTGAAACTAGGTGTGGTGGGTTGACTCCTGCCTGCAGCTAAACCCCTGCCCAGTCTCTTGCTCACTGGCTTCTCTCAGCAGACAAAACAAAAATAGAAGGAAGGCAAGAAAACTTCAAGTCAAAATAATGACAGCTTAATAAGGAAATCAAAAGATGCTTGCAGAAAAACATTCCCCACTAGCAGGTGGTTGTGCAGCTACTTCCTGGGAAATCAAGTCCCCAGCATGCATTATATTTGCTTAGCAAGACCAGTGTCATAATCACAAGCATCCTCTGCTTCTGCCTCCTCTCCTCAAGCTCTTACTGATAAACATGACATCATATGGTATGGAATATACTTTTGGTCAATTTGTTAGCTGTCCAGGCAGTGTCCCCTCCCAAACTATTCCTTATCTAGAGCCTGACTAAAGTGGGGAAAAGCCTTGATGCTGTGTAACTGCTGTGAAAGTCTAAACACAGGTGTCTTATCAACACTCCATTTATATATCTGCCATGAGGAATATCGATTTCCCAGACAGTTCCGTTATGAAATGTAAAACATTATTTCTCTGAATACTTTAAAATGAAAGGTTTCAGTCCCTATCCATCGAACATTTTGGATCCTGCATATACACAAATCTCAATAAGCTTCAGTCCTATTCCACATTTCCATGTTTCCTTCCAGTAAGCCCTAGTCAGCTTTTGTGATGTATTCTGACCTATAGAGAACTCTGTCAAAGTAAAATCTCTCTTCAGGACTTAAGACAATTTCTAGAGAAACCAATGGCAACTTCTTCCTTTTATACTGTCACATTTACTTCTGCCTATTTTTTTCATATATTAACATTTATGTCTTATTAAAAAACTTGCGCAGGTAAAAAAAAATCCATAAACATTTTAACAAGTCAGTTTCAACTATAAGCCTTTTTCTGAGAAAAATACCTTGATATTCTGCCCCATCAGTAGATTCAATCCACAAAGTAAAAGAAGATTTAAAGGTCCTCTATTATTTTAACTCCTGTTTTGAAATTGTCTATTTCTCTAACAATTATTTATATGAAGTACTTTATCTAAGCAAATATATGTTTCATTTTAATATGTTGAAAATGAGGCAGTTTATATGATAATGATTTATGCCTTCGGTATCTCCTATATATAATGAATATTTCATTGGTACTTATTTACATCTAGAACACTAACAAAATGGTTATATTTATTTCCAGATGGACTTGCTGACAATTTAAATGTAATAACATCTATAATAAACAAATATACCGGTACCAAGGCACAATAAAAAAGAGTTCAGTAATATTCTGATAAAGATCAAAGTCTTTGCTCATCTCAGGAAGAAGAGACTTCAGGACTTATCTATGGAACAAATCAGAAAAACGTGGTTTTTTATAATTTTAGAAAAAGATAATGTAATGTTGTGTGCATCTAACATTTATCTGAGATGTCCTACTCATGGCTACAACAGAGAATTAAATTCTGAATTTTTACCTCAAATTTAAACCAAGATAAATGCAATCATTCAACAAAATCTACATAGAAACCCTGGGTGAGTAAATATATGTTACCAAAATGTATTATATAAATAGAAATATCTTCTACAGAAATGTAAATATTTTCAAGGCAATATTTTTAGAGAAGTGAATGCACAGTCAGACCAGAGAGACATGAAGAGAGGTTTCATATCATTAGTTATACCTCAGCAGGAACTGTCAATATGCAGTCCTTCCTGTCAAGATTTAACACCCTTAAGATTTAACTCAACCTCATTTGGAAAGTAGTTCAAAAACTTAACTATTTAAGGATAGGCACCATCTGCCTAAGTAGCTTCATCACCACTGTACTCCTCAAGAGCAAGATGCTCTCCCTCAAATTACTTCTTCTAGCTGGAAGCTGCATTCTTGTAATACTATGTCTAACTTACAAGTAGCCAGGGAACTGCGTGACTGACTGTTGATGTACAGCTTGACCATATAGAACTACCACTGGAAAATGATTCTTTCCAGTTTCTTCCACATATTCTCACCAGTGAGAGATGAAGAACACCTAAATCTGTGTGGAATTCTTCACATCTTTGGATGCTCTCACTCTAAGGGGTCAATATATACCATTTCTCAGCTCTGTGCTACACAGACACAGTCCCTAGCAAGTTACCTTGCATATCTTCTTCAGAAAGGTGATTTATTATTGGCAGACTAATGATTATAATGGAGAAAATCCTGAAAGTATGAAACGTGTCTAGAACCAGGTGATAGATTTCAAATTTGTTGCCATTCCCATGTCCATAACTTAAATATTTCTATTATTCATGTCATTAGTTTTAGTATGACTAGGTGACTATGAGTGAGGGTTGCCAAGTGATTCTGCAAGTAAATTAGCTCTATATTTGACAGTATCAACAGCAAATCTGCAAGCAGCAGAACAGGACACATTGCACTGAGATAATCTCTTATCCGTGTATGAAGTCAAACTATAAATTCAGTGATGCACAGTGATCCCTCCCTCATACATCGAATAATTAGGAAAGAACTTGATCTTCTGTGTTGCCTTCACCGTCATTGTTTACTTGGAAGAAGAAACTATTGGTCAGATGTACTTTCATTTAGCACAAGGTTTCACTTTTGAAGCTGAAAGAGAGATTTTTTTTTGAGACCAGGAGTTGTTCTGGACATCTTTCTAAATTAAAAATGTGTCCTTAATTATTCTTGAATTTTTTCCCACCTGTTTTTTTACCCACAGTATATTTGTTAAATCCATGCTTTCTTAGAAATGCTTTGAACTCTCTAGTGCTCACCTTTATTCACTGGGCTCTCTGAACTATTTTCCAACACTTCTAGAGGACTGTTGTTTACCCTGAGGTAGTTTTTAAAGCCAAGAAAGCAGCATCTGCTATCATGTCACTCTTATGAAAACAGTGATTCAGTGACACTAGTTAAAGAAGCCTATAGATGATAAATCTCCCTTTGAGATTTCTGTGGGATAGTGGAGGGGAGAAGCAGAATGAAACCAAAAAACCTCCTTCTTACCATTCAGAATTTACTTATCAAGATAAATTTAAAGTGTAAGGGAACAGAAAGTACCAAAAAAAAAAAAATTAAATTTGTTATTGGATACAAAATATAGCTTAATTTTTCTATTTTCATAGGTTGATGGTAGCAGGATAATATCAATTTGCAGGGTAAGACAAATTAGCTAACTCATTCCAAAGTATCATACATAAATCATAAATATAAACTGCATACTATTTATCTTTGTTTATATAACAAGTCTTCATCTAGATAACATATGGGAAAATCACAAGACCATGTCACTATTACTCAGGCTAATTCTCGAAATAAAATAACAGCCAATGCTGAAATATTTCATATTATTTTCAATCCTAAATTCATGGAACAAGGAAAAATAAAGATACCAAGAAAAAAGAGTCTTGCATATCTAGCCGTAAGGATATAATATTACTGAACAAAAACCCAAACAAAACTAACAGTTCTTCTATGAAATTTGTGTTAGGCCATGGAAGCTCTGGAAGATTCAACTTTTACGCTGTAAACTCAAGCTATTTCCTTCCTTACTCTTATCCTTTCCAATCTCTCTGTTAAATCTAGTTAGTTTTCTTAATTTAGTGTCCCAAGGAAATGAGCCTTAGGACCTTCACATGTCTATCTCTCAAATCTCTATTTTCAATCAAAACTGATGAAAAGAACTGAGGTATCAAAATCATTAAGTTGCTGAAATGTACATGGAAAAAGCATCAAGGTAGAAGACATTAATTCTTTCAGAGGAGGGAAATATTACAGAATTAACTCAGCTGGGTAATTAAGTACCAGGGACTTAGAGAATTCTAGGAAATCAACCATCATCAATTCTGCTTTCCATAGAGATGTCTGTTTCAATTCCAAAACAAAAGAGCTTTATAGAAAAGATTTTTTTTTCCATGCACAGAACAAATCTGAAATAACAATAATCTATGGGTATATCATAGTAATATAAAACAATTCTTTTGGACAATTCATCAGAAATCTTAATATTCAGTCTTCTGGGCTATTTCTCTCTTATTGAAATCAATATAAAGCATTAGACATGCAGTCTGCAAAGATGTTATGCTACATTTTCAGAAGCTCCCTTAACTCCTTTAAAGAGCATCTTAATTTCCTTTACTCTCATTGAGAAGTGAATGCTTAATTCTCTCAGGCACTTTTGAAATTGCACTAGAAAAATAACACAAACTGAACATATCTAGTGTGCTTATTATAGTTCATCTCACATTCAAAAGTGGTATTAAAATTGTTTAAAAGTTAAAAGCAGACTGGAACTTCTGACATTTTTCAGATTACAGCATGGAGGAAAAAATTACTTATCTCCCTCAAAATAATGCAAAACCTCTACTTTTCTGCTAGTACCATCTCACAGGTTATGTTCTAGTCATTTAGAATTGCCAGATAAAAGGCTCTTGAAGAGAAGGAAGATACTTTCTGGGTGTGGAGAAAATATGAGAAAATAGCCTGTATTACAATAATACATTTTTTCTGGTGCCTGGGATATCTATCCCCCATACATACTTTCAAATAGCATCTTAATACATGAAGAAATATCATTTTGCTACATCTCTTCAGTATTAAGAACACCAAAAAATTCTATATAAAAGAACATCTAAAAACCTCACATTATCAGAGCAATATTGAAGGTTTTTCTTTTAATTCCTGAAATACATTAAAGAAATTGAACACAGAGAAGACGAGGTTCAATCCAAAGCTCTCAATACATATTTATGTCCTGATGCCTAACTAGGCATAGGCTTTCCAGGGAAAGAAAGAAAAGACCTAAATTTCCTCCCCATGAATGGCCTGACTCAAGCAATTGGCAAAGCCATGTACTGACTTGGATGATGCTGCAGCACACAGCAGTCACCTGAGACTGCAGTAATTCAGCAGCTGTGAAGCAGCATGTGCCAACAGGCCTCCTACATGCTGAAAGCATCACTGAAGAAGACTTTGTCAACACAGAACAACTGTATTGAATTTAGCAATCAGAAAAAATATTGTGTATTCCCAGACACCTGATTAGATTATTTTCATATTAAGCAACCTTGTGTAAACAGATGCATAGACAGATGCAAATGAATTGTTATAAACAAAACCTTCAGAGCATGGTAAGGTTTCCAACCACAACTGTAAATTCTGCTATAGTGAAATAATTTAAAAATATTTAAAAAGAAATTGCTCTTCCTTTGTGTTGCTGCTTATTGTTGCAGGGAACACTATGAATATGTACCGAACTTGAAACATTCTGAATTGCAGCGCTTGGCTAGAATTGGGAGGATCTTATCCAAAATATTCTTGCTAAAACAGCACATCACCAGCACTTTGAGAAAATTGACAGTTAGCTTTTATTGGAAATGCTAAAGATATGAAATTAAAAAAAAAAAATTAATTCTTTCATTGGTAGGAAAATAACTTATTCTGTGAGCATAAGTAGTAAACAAGCACATTTCTGAGTTTTTTCCACTGTGGATTCTCTAATAAGGATTACATTTTTTTCTGCTCAGAGGGAAAATCAATTTACCTGAGCATCTATTGTAATGACATTAATGGAAATAAAAGATACTGGTCTTTTCCACCCCAGGTCAAATTGGTAATCAGGTTATAAAGTCATTAAAGAGAGAAATAGGGAAGACAGTAATAGTCACAGAGACAGACTAAGAATGAGAAGCTGGGGGAACAAGACACACACAGAAACACCTAAAATCCTCCAGCCCAAACTGATTCCATTACGTAATCAATGATAACTGTTGTTCTCTTTCTTTTTTCCCCTTTTTTTTTT